>PVKE010013316.1:0-36735 GCA_004027555.1 Craseonycteris thonglongyai | reverse complement strand
GGCCTCAGCCCTTTTGAACTGCTCTACGGTCAGCCCTTTCTCATTAACCACGACCTCCCAGTTCAGTCCCCCATTTTTGGCTTCCTACCTCCCTTACCTGTTCTTGCTCCGTCACCTCCTCAGGGAACACGCTGACCACCACCTGCCAGTGGTCAGTGGCCCCAACTCCTCCTCTCTTCCCCTGCAACCTGGGGACCGTGTTTTTTCTTAAGGAACTCCAACACTGCTCTCTGAAACCCCGGTGGACAGGATCGCACACTGTTGTCCTCACCACCCCCACTGCTGCCAAACTCTTGGGCCACCCTTCCTGGTATCACGTCTCTCGCCTGGAACTGGCTCCTGACCAGGGAAATTGGTCATCCCACCTTTTGAACCCAAACAGGTTGAAACTCTCCCGCCAGGGTCCAGCCGCCTCACCAGTCCCTGACCCAACAGACCTGTCCCCCCAGAAGGTCTGATGCCTGCTACCAATATCTGCCCACCCTGGTTTTTGGCAGCCATTGAGATTGTCTTTCTCATCCTGTCCTTCCTCCTCACCATTGCAGCTCCAACCCACTGGACCCCCTGTGAACGCGGTTCAATCATCTGTCTGTTCCTAATCTGTGTTCTCTAATTGGGGACTGTGACATGTCATCATCCCTCAACATGATTTGTTTCTCCTTCTAGCTAACCTGTCCCTTGGATCTCCATAGGATCGTCAATCCCTCAATCCCTTCCATTGGTACTTCTATGTTCAGGAAACTTGGAGGGCTGGCGGAGCCACTCATTCCCAACTTCTGCCCAACACAGCCAACTGCCCCCTCAGGGCTGTCAATCCCTGCTTTCTATTTGCTTCTCAGGCTTCTAATCTATCCAGACCGGTCAGCTCGCCTGCCCTTTGCTTCCCTTATGACCAATCCAAGGAATCATGCCATACCTGCCAGGCAGGCTCCATCAAAAATAAAACTCACCCTAAACCAGCAGCTCCCCTCTGAATCAGGGGACAACACAGGTAAAGTGGACCCCTTTTCCTGGCTCACCCTCATCTGTCAAGGTACCCAATTTCTGAATCTGACTGGGGCAGGTAACCTTTCTGACTGTTTCTCTGCACTTCCCTTGACCGACCCCCTCTGGCGGCCGTTCCTCTCAGTCAACCCTTCAACACCTCTGGGCCCTCGGCCCCTCACCCCCATTAAGGGAATCCCCTTATTTCAGGACTCGACTCGCCGAAATCTCTCTCTGCTA
Organism: Craseonycteris thonglongyai; assembly: GCA_004027555.1. Classification (NCBI taxonomy): domain Eukaryota; kingdom Metazoa; phylum Chordata; class Mammalia; order Chiroptera; family Craseonycteridae; genus Craseonycteris; species Craseonycteris thonglongyai. Next base: position 35,511 of record PVKE010013316.1, on the reverse strand, counting down.
TGTCAGCTCTTCTTCCCCATCGCCCTTCTGCAATCTGACCAGCACTGTCTAACCAATGATCAGCACTGGGAGGAGCCTTCTTCTGATGTAATCAGACCCTCCTTAAAAGCATCAATGCCCCCTCCAACTTCCCTTGCATCCCGTAACCCTGGTTCCTCAACTTCCTCTTTACAGTCAGGGAAAAATTTTCCCACTCGCAGCTCCACCCCCAACCCAACGGAGGAAGGTCATCTGCTTCCCTATGGTTGTGGGCATTTCTCTGGCTTCCTCTCTTGTCGCTACAGGCAAGGCGGAGGCGCCCTGGGACACATCCACAGCTGCATGCAGGAAGTCTGAATCGCTATCAATCAAATGCTTCTCCATCCATATGCCCGGCTTCCAACCGAACCCCCGGCCGCCGACTCCCCTTCGTGGCCCCAGTCCAGCAGGAAGTAGCTTGAGACAGAACGACTCCCCTTTTATACCAAAAAGGTCGGAATGTAAGGTCGGTGGGCCTCGGGACCCCCGGCAAATAGGATGTGGCAAAGGGGACTTTCCAAGCGGCTGTAACCTGCCTGGGAACTTTTGAAGGCGGGACTTCCGTTGGCCACCTGATCTGCCTCTCCCTGACCCCAGAGCCCTATAAAAGTTGCTCCCTCCCTTCCTGGGGCGCGAATTCTTTGGTCCCCATCTTTTTCCGGGGACCGAAGAATGTCGTCCGGGAGCCCCCCACCCCCAATAAAGGCTTGCATTCGATTAGCCACTCAATCTCTCATGTCGATTCCTTAAATTGATTTCTTACATTAACATAATTCTGATGAGATTTTTTTTACACTTGAAACATTCTTATGTTTGAAAGTGCTGTTAAAATAGTACTAAAATAATGGAGTCAGAATACTTAATACTTGTCTGTGAGATATCCAACTGGAAATACTTGACAAGGTTGGGAGTTCAGAAGAGAGACAAAGGTTGGTGTCATTGGTTTGAGAAACATCAATTAATTCATTACGGAGGCCATGGGAATTATGGTAAGGTAATTCCTTACCCTTATACATTTGCTTTTCCAGGAGTGGCCATATTTCTGGCCAATGAGATATAAGGGAAAGTCTGCTGGAAAGGGCTCATGGGAAAGCAATTGCTTTTCTTGATTTAGAAAATCAAGAAATGGGGAGGCCGGGATTGCTCAGTGGATTAAGCACTCACTTTGCAGCGCCAGGGACTGAGGATCGAATCCCAGCCCCGGCCCGTGCAGACCCATATGCTGAACTGGGGAGTTCCCCCAGTTCAGTTCTCTCTCTGTCTCTGTATCTATCTCTCTCTCTCTCTGTCAAAAATTAAAATAAATAAATAAAAATATATTAAAAAAAAAAAAAACAATAAAAAGAAAGAAAGAAAGAAAGAAAAGAAAAGAAAATCCAGAAAGCCGAGATGGTTCGGTGGGTTAAGTGCTTGAATTGCAGCCCTGGGGTGTGAGGGTCAAGTCCAGAGGATCATGTCCCGGACCCGAGCTCATGCAGACCCACATGCTGAACTGGGGTGTGCTTGTTTTTTTTATTAAGTTGTCTGAGTGCTATATATTTTAGATATTATGCCCTTATCAGAGGCATTGTTTATAAATATTTTCTTCCATTCAGTTGGTTTCCTCTTTGCTTTGTTGATGGGTTTCTTTGCTGTGCAGAAGCTTTTTACTTTGATATAGTCCCATTCATTTATTTTTGCTTTTACTTTCCTTGCCTTTGAGGTCAAGTTTATAGTCTTCCCTGAACCCAAGGTCTATAAGCTTAGTACTAATGTTTTCTTCTATGAGGTTTACCTTTTTGGGTTTTATGTGGAGGTCTTTTATCTATTTTGAGTTAATTTTGATATATCATGAGAGTTCACAGTCCAGATTCATTCTTTGCATGAGGTTTTCCAATTTTCCCAGCACCATTTACTGAAGAGTATTTCTTTTCTCCATGGTATAGTTGTTGCTCTTTTGTCAAAAATAATCCTTCCATATATTTGTGGATTTATTTTTGGGTTTTTTACTCTGTTCCATTGGTCTGTGTGTCTTTCTATGCTGATACCAACCTATTTTGATTATTGGTACTTTGTAGTATAGACTGAAGTCAGGGAGTGTGGTGGCTCCAGCATTTTTTTTTTCCCCCATAGGATTGCTTTGGCAATTCTGGGTCTTTGTAGTTCCATACAACTCTGATGATACATATTTTTTTATCTATTTCTTGAAAGAATATCTGTGGGATTTTGATGAAAACTGTATTAAATTTGTATATTGCCTTGAGAAATGTGGACATTTTAACTATGTTGATTCTTCCAATCCATGACCACAAAATATATTTCCATTTCTTTGTGTGTTTTTCAATTTCTTTAAAGTGTCTTATAGTTTTCTGTATACAAGTCCTTCACATTCTTTGTTAAGTTTATTCCTAAGTATTTTATTCTTTTTGTTTTGATTGCAAAAGGTATCATTTTTCTCATTTCTTTTCCTGAAGTTTCATTGTTTGTATATAAAACTGCTGTGGATTTTTGTACATTGACTTAGTATACTACAACTTTACTGTATTCATTTATTATTTCTAATAGTTTTCTGGTGGAGTCTTTGGGGTTTTCTATATAAAGGATCATGTCATCTGCAAAAAGTGACAGTTCAACGTCTTCATTTCCAATTTAGATGCCTTTTATTTCTTTTTCCTGCCGAATGGCACTGGCTAGAACTGCCAGCACTATGTTCAATAGCAGTGGTGACAGAGGGCATCCCTGTCTCATTCCTGATTTTAGAAGAAAAGGTTTTGGTTTTTCCCCATTCAGTATTACATTCACTGAGGGTTTGTCATATATGGCCTTTATTATGTTGAAGTACTTTCCTTGTATACCTATTTTATTAAGTATTTTGATCATAAATGGGTATTGCATCTTGTCAAATGCTTTTTCTGCCTCAATTGATATAATCATGATTTTTATCTTTTATTTTGTTTATGTGGTGTATCACATTGATCAATTTGCATATGTTGAGCCATCCTTGTGCCCCTGGGATGAATCCCATTTGATAGTGACGTATAATGTTTTTAATGCATTGTTGTATTCTATTTGCTAGCATTTTGTTTAGGATTTTTGCATTGGTGTTCATCAGAGATATTGGTCTATAGTTTTCTATTTTTGTGACGTCCTTGGTAGGCTTTGGTATTAGGGTAATGTTGGTCTCATGGAATTAGTTGGGAAGTATTGCCTCCTCTTCAATTTTTTGAAAAAGTTTGAGGAGGATAGGTGTTAGTTCCTTTTTGAATGCCTGGTAACACTCATTAGTGAGACCATCTGGTCCTGGACTCCTGTTTTGGGGAAAGTTTTGGATAATTGTTTCAATTTCCTCACTCTTGGTTTGTTTAGGTTATCCAGTCCTTCTTAATTCAGTCTAAGTACACTATATGTTTCTAAAAATTTCTCTGTTTCTTCTAGGTTGCAAAATTTAGTGGCATGTAGTCCTTTATAGTATTTTTGTATGATCCTTTGTATTTTTGTGGTATCCTTTGTAATTTCCCCTTTCGTTTCTTTTTTTTAATTTTATAACATTATAATTTTTTTAATTGGTTTTGACAGAGAGAGAGAGAGAGAGAGAGAGAGATACAGAGACAGAGAGAGAACTGAACTGGGGGAACTCCCCAGTTCAGCATATGGGTCCACACGGGCAGGGGCCGGGATTCAATCCTCGGTCCCTGGCGCTGCAAAGTGAGCACTTAACCCACTGAGCCATCCCGGCTTCCCCACCTCTTTCATTTCTAATACAGATTATTTGCGTTTTCCTTTTTCCCTTGGTGAACCTAGCCACGAATTTGTAAATTTTATTAATTTTTTCAAAGAACCAGCTCTTGTTGCATTAATTTTTTCTATTATTTTTCTGTTCTCTATTTCATTTAGTTCTGCTTTAATTTTTTATTATTTCCTTTCTTTTACTGCTTTAGGGTGTTTTTTGTTCTTCTTTTTCTAGTTCTTGAAGATGTGATATTAGGTTGTTTACTTGTGATTTTTTTTGTTCCTTAAGAAAGGCCTGTAGTGATATAAATTTCCCTCTGATTACTCCGTTTGCTGCATCCTAGTAATTTTGGTATGTTGTATTTTTATTGTCACTTGTTTCTATGTATTTTTTAATCTCTTCTTTTATTTCTTCTTTGATCCCATCATTTTTTAATAACATGTTGTTTAATCTCCATGTATATATGGTTTTCCCTTCTATCTTTCTGTAGTTGATCTCCAATTTCAAAACTTTGTGATTGGAGAATACACTTGGTATGATTTTGATCTTCTTAAATTTGCTGAAACCAGCTTTGTATCCCAACATATGGTCTATCCTTGAAAACATTCCGTGTGCACCAAAAAAGAATATATAGTCCTGTATTTTAGAATGAAGTGTCCTGTAAATGTTAATTATGTCCAATTGCTGTAATGTATCATTTAAAGCTGATATTTTTCTTTTCTTTTTTTTTTTTCTGTTTGTATGATGTGTCCATGGCTGTCAATGGGGCGTTCCAGTCCCCTACTATAATTATGTTTTGTCAGTTTCTCCCTTTAGATTTGTTACTAGGTGCTTTGTAAATTTTGGTGCTTCTTTGTTGGGGGCATATATATTAATAAGTGTAATATCTTCTTGTTGTATTGTCTCCTTTATCATTATGAAATGTCCACCTTTGTCTCTTATTATCTTTTTGATCCAGAAGTCTGCTTTGTCAGATATAAGTATGACTATAACTGCTTTTCGCTGGGTGCCGTTTGCTTGGAGTACTTTTTTCTACCCTTTCACCTTGAGTCTGTGTCCTTGTGGCTGAGGTGTGTCTCTTGTAGGCAGCATAAGGTTGGTTTTTGTTCTTTAATCCAGTTTGCTACTCTGTGTCTTTTTATTGGTGAGTTCAGTCCATTTACATTTAGGGTAATGGTTGATATATGAGGATTTCCAATAGCCATTTTATCTTTTGTTTTCTGGTAGCTCTTTTTTTTTTTTTATTACTTCTTTGCTTTTTTCCTTCGCCTTGATTTTTTAGTTTGATGGTGTTTATGACTGTTTTTTCTGTTTTCCCTTCTTTTGTTATGTGTCACAGTTTTAAGGTCTTTTTCAGTGGTTACCATGAACTTTATATAAAAGAAAGTTTCATGTGTGCATTGGTTCTTTCTCTTAAGGATGTTTCTTATCTCCATTCTTTTTGGAAATTTAAAGCTTTACTTCCTACCCTTTTTATATTTTTATTGTTCCAGTTTATTCCTATTTACTTTTACTTTTTGTTTCAGGTCCAATCACCTCCTTCAGTATTTCTTGAAATGCTGGCCTGTGCCTGAGAATTCCTTCAGTTTCTGTATGTCTGAAAAGGTCTTTATTCCTCCTGCATATCTAAAGGATAACTTTGCTGGGTATAGGATTCTTGGCTGGTAATTGTTCTCCTTTAATATTTTGAATACTTTGTTCCAAAATATTATATATTATATATTTCTCAATTATAAGAAATCTGTTGAGGGGAAGCCAGGATGGCTCAGTGGGTTAAGCGCTCACTTTGCAGCGCCGGGGACCGAGGATCGAATCCTGGCCCCGGTCCGTTTGGAACCATATGCTGAACTGGGGAGTTCCCCCAGTTCAGTTCTCTCTCTGTCTCTGTCTCTGTATCTCTCTCTCTCCGTCAAAAAATTAATAATAATAAAAAAATCTGTTGAGAAATATGATGATAGTCTGTTGGGCTTTCTTTTATAGGTTATGGTGTTCTTTTTTCTGGCTGCCTTGAGGATTCTTTCTTTGTCTTTGACCTTTGATATCTTCAGTATTATGTGCCTTGAAGAGGATCTGTTAGGATTCAAGTAGCTAGGGGTCCCATTTCCTTCTTGGATTTGAGGTTCCAGTTCTTGCCATAGATTTGGGAAGTTCTCATCTACTATTTGTCTGAGTAGATTCTCTGTACCCATCTTGTCCTCTGCTCCCTTTGGAATACCTGTTATTCTTATATTATTTTTTTCTAATGGAGTCAGATAGTTATTGTAGATATCTTTCATTTCTTTTATCTTTTAGGTCTTTCTCTTCTTCCTTCTGTGACATTTCCAAAATTTTGTCTTCGATTTCACTAATTCTTTCCTCCATCTGGTCAGCTCTGCTTCCTATGTTAGCTATTACATTTTTTATTTCTTTTATTGTGTTGTTTACCTCCAGAATGTCTGTTTGCATCTTTTTTGTAGATTCAGTTTCCTTTCTGAGATCACTTAGCTCCTTCTGTGTACTCCGCCAGTTTTCTCTGATCTTTTTGAGTATTTTCATAATTGCAACCTTGAATTCTGTGTCATTTAGCTCATATAATTCTATATCTTCAAGTTCCTTTTCGGGAGATTTTTCTTCCTTTCTGAGCTCCTTTGTTCAAAGGGATATTCATCATTGTTGGAGCATTTTGTTTCCTGGACATGAGGACTTTTACCTGTGTATATGTGAAGCTATCTTTCTTTTACTTCCTAGGTGGTGTTAGTGTCTTATAATATTTATTCTTGTCTATCTGATTTTTTCACAGTGGGAGACTTCCTAGAACATGGGCTTCTCTTTGATTCAGTCACCCTGGTCTCTGTATGCCTCCTCATTGGGAAGGTATGGTGGGCAATGGTATTCTATGCCTCTGAGATTCCATTGCTGTTAGAAACTGCCATACCTAGATCCTTCTGCTGGCTTCAGTGGGAAGAGTGGGGGTGGGGTTTGTTTGGAAAGGTGCAGATCTGATTGTGTCACAGGGTAATGGCAGCTTCCTGACAGTCACTCACCAAAGGCAGGCCATAGGCGAGGCCTGCAGGGTGAGCCCTGGGAGACAGCAAGGGGAAGCAGGCTGGCTCTGTGTCCAGGGCCACACAGTGCTCCTATTGGGGCCTCACCTCACTGAGGGCCACTCTGCGCCTCAGCCACCAGCACACTCCCGGTGTCGGCGCTCCAGCCACTGGAACACCTGCCTCCTGCTCTGGTTGCCGGCTTCAAGCTCCGCAGGCTCCCAGCTCCAGCTGTCTGACTCAAGCGCCAGCAGCCGGATCCTCACTCGGGTCACCCGCACTGATCTCTGGCTGCTGCTGGTGCCACACTCCGGCCTCCTACCCCGCACTCCGGCCGCCCTCCCCACACCCCGGCTGTGCCCCCCGCACTCCCACCAGGGCCTCTCACCACCGTTAGCCGCACCCGCTTTTCCGTCCACCCTGTGCTCTGGTGTCTGCGCCTCCGCCTCTGTCCGTTCCAGGCCTCCAACCCGCCCAGAGTCATTCTGCTCCTGGACCCACGCCCCTGCACTCCCGCCTCAGTCAGTCTCTCCTCTGCGGGACGCCTCTGGGTCCGGTCACTGGGTGGCTCTCTGGGTCGCGCTTCGAGGTGTCTTCACACGGCTCCCTTTCTTTCTCTCACTTGCCTCCGTTTCTCCAGCTATAGGAATTTTCTTGGGTCCCTCAGCCGAGGCTGTGCGCTACTTAGGGATTCTCTGGTTGGATTTTAGTTGTTTATATTGTCTTTCCAGGAGACATTTCAAGAGCTCCTCTCATGCCCCCATCTTGATAATGTCTCCTATTGTTATTTTAATTGAGCGTATTATATAATCCCAGTTTCCTTTCTTAGCATCAGTTATACATCATTTTTTAAGATTTTTCTGGTGGTTATCTAAGAGTGTGCAGTATAGATTTATAACTAATCCAAGTCCACTTTCAAATAATTTCATACTGCTTCACAGGTAATTTGAGTACCTTATAACAAAATAATCCCAATTCCTCCATTGTATCATTGGCATTATTCATTTCACCCATACATAAAATATATATATATATATACAGGGTCCAGCAGAAGTAATGCCCCTTTTTAAGCAGCCCCTAATCTATACCAAATCAAAGCATGTAATTCTGTAACATAACAATATCATAGTTGTTAAAGCAGAAGGGTGTGATGGTACTAGGACAAAGAAAGCAACCTGAGGACAAAGCAGCAACCCCAGGGGCCTCCCTGGAGATTTTCCATCACTAAAGCCTGCAAGTACTTTCCACTCCACCCTAAGGCAGTTGGGATTTGGCACCAGATTATCCACTAAACATGCCCAACCTAGATGCTGGTAATTCCTGATACTCTTCCTCTGCTCCGCTTTCTGGTGCTTCTGGTCCCCACCTATAAAAATGCTCTCCCAACCCCCAGAAGTCGCTGACACCATCTTTCCCTCTTTTTGGTGTCAACCTGGCCATTTTTTGGGCCATTTCTAATAAACTCTCTCCCTAAACCAGAACTTCGGTGTGGTCTCTCTTGAGCAAACCTTACATATTGGTGCCGAAACCCAGTAGGGGTTTTGACCAAGTGACTGCTGGATTGCCCCACTCTTTCTCTCTCTCTTTCTTCCCTCCCCCAGGGGCTTGATCCACTCCTTGGTCTCCCTCCTGAACCTGCTGACCGGGACCCACATGCAGGGACTCTCTGCTTTCCATTGTCGGATCTGCTTCCAGACAGCACCAGACTAATTCACATTCCGCTGGGTGAGTGGACATTTCCAGGACATGCTCACTCAGTCCCCTGCCCATCTCTCATCTCTCGTCTCTTGAAAATTCTATGTGTAGGTCAGGGGAATCTTTCAGCCTCGGCCTTGGTCCTTCCAGTTTGGGGACGCCTACTCTGGGAGCGATCGGTTCTCATCTGCAGAGACTAACATCTGGAATTGGGATGCCTCTTCTCCTTGTTTTCTCCTCCTGGGATTCGTCCTACTCACCCTCATTCACATCCCATACTCAGATATGAGATATGGGGCCACCTATTCTCACCCTTCAGAAACCAGGCCAAAATGCCTTATATTCTTTTACAGTACCGTTTGACCCCGATACAAATTAGACAACAAAATTGATATTTTTGACTTTGATAACTCTGTCGCTGCAATGGAAAGTGGTCAGAAATTCCCTACATTCTGGCTTTCTTTGCTCTTCACTCTCTTTCATTCTGCAAATTCTACTCCACCTTTCAAATCTTCCTGACTCACTCTAAACCTCTCCCCAACCATCTGATCCCAAATCTTCTTTCGATCCTGCCAATCACAATTCTGCTCTGACTGCCGCTCCTCCCTACACCCCACAACCTGATTCTGCCCCATACTTACCTCAGGACACTCCCAACTCTGATCCCTTTAATTCCCAGAACCCCCTGATCTCCCTTCACCCTTCATACTCAACTCTCTCTCTCTGTGAATCTTGTGGAATCTTCCAGATTCCCTTGGCCCATTCAAATCCCACAACAACCCCTTCTCCTGAAGAACCTTCCCCTGTAGACCCAAGTGATTTGGGATCTCCATCTTTGTCTCCACTTCCTCTGTCTCCTCACCATTCCCCTCTGCCCCTTCATCCTCAGACGACAACGGAGACCCAGGACCCTCTCCTGCTTCCTCCTCACCGGTCTCTCCCCCTATACCTGCTGTTTGCATGCTTCAACTCTCCCCTCTCCTTCACACACCCCTCACATTCAGGGAGGGACTGCTAGTGTGTCCCAGCAGCTGCCAAGACCTTTTGTCTTGGGGACCCCCCTGCTTCCCCCTTCCTGGCATTATCTGAAATCTTTTTAAGGTTTTTCTGATTCTCAGTAGCTTTTCAAGGTCTTCTCCAAAAGATATAAAAGGCAAATGAGGCTATAGCCTGAGATGGGAATAACTGAAGAAAAAAAGAGTTACTTTTAAAGACAAGTGGCTAGACTCTCCAGCCAGGCCACTCCTCCTCTTCTTTGTTTCAGGCTCTTAAAAACTACAGGGAAGCAAATAAAAATCTTACCTTTGCAATTGTTGACACTTCTGTTTATGTATATCATCTAATATCTGTGTATGCTTTATATATGAAATAATATCTCTGCCTCCAAATGGTGTTACCAAGTTATAATATTTAATTGGCTTTAAGAAGTCAATGGCTTCAATGAATAAAAATTAACCCAAGTTCTTTTCAGGATCATGTGATCTAGGAAAATGTTTATTAAGGCTGGTTTAAGTTTTTAAAGTCTTTGTTTTCACCAGGGTTTTAAAATTAAGAAGTTGTTTATAAACCTCTTTAGTAATAGCTATGATGTATATATTACTAACAAACAACTATGCTTCTAAAGGTTACAAAATATGTTCATAAATTTACCAATGGAAATGCTAGCTTTTGCTTTTCAGTTGTTAGTAGAACGTATAGTTCTGAGAGTTATGGATGCTAATTAATATAAAGGAGATTTTACATAGAGTTAAGATGTTTTCAGAAGGTATGGAAATGCATTTTTAAGGAAAATTGAGAGGAAAAGTTTATCATGAGGATGATTATTTCTGAATGAGTGAAAGCAGACAAACTAAGAGGAATTAAAAAAATTGTAGGGGAAGCCAGGATGGCTCAGTGGGTTAAGTGCTCACTTTGCAGCCCCAGGTACCGAGGATCGAATCCATGCTGACCCATATGCTGAACTGGGGAGTATCCCCAGTTCAGTTCTCACCAGGGTGAGACCCCGGCCCACTTCCTGCCCTGTGCAGCCCGGCCCACCTGTGGAATAAAGCTATGTGAAAAAACCAATGATGTGCAACTATGGAGACTGTTCTGGGCCCTCCCCCTTCTCTCTGTATCTCTCTCTCTTTCTCTGTCAAAAACAATAAATAAATCTTAAAAAAAAAGAAAGAAAAGAAAAAGAAAGTTGTAGAAGGTTTGTGAAGGAAATTTTGATGTGCATTTTAAGAAGGTATAAGGTGGGGAAGCTGGGATGGCTCAGTGGGTTAAGCGCTCGCTTTGCAGCCTCGGAGACCAGGGATCGAATCCCGGCTTGGCCTATGCAAACTCATATGCTGAATTGGGGTGTCCCCCCAGTTCAGTTCTTGCCAGGGCCTATGTGGGAGCCCCCGGCCCAGTTCCTGCCCTGCACAGCCCCGTGCCCACCTGTGGAGTGAAACTATATGGAAAACTAATGCTGTCAACTATGGAGACTGCTCTGGTCCCTCCCCCTTCTCTCTGCCTCTCTCTACCTGTCTGTCTGTCAAAAACCAATAAAAATAAATCTTTTAAAAATAAAGGACGGTATAGTATAGAAATGTAGAAGGTTTATAAAGAAAATGTTGATGTGTGTTTTAAGAAGGTATAAGGTATAGAAATATAAAGTTTTGTGAAGGAGATTTTATATATAGTTAAGTTAAACAAGATTAAAATGCTAAATTAGGCAAGGTTTTCTTAAACTGTTTGTCTGCTACTGAAATTAAAAGGTTTTATGCCTGAGAAAAAGCAAAGATTCTATATCTCATTAAAATAATTTTCTATGTTTTATATTATCTCAATTAGGTCCTTAGATACTTGGGCTTGATGTTTTCCCTCACCTGGCAGGGTATTACAATTATTCTAACCCACTATTTGTTACATTACTAATGAGAAGTTTCAGATCATAAGGAAGGCCAGGAAATTTGTTTCAACATCTTTAGCAACTGACACAGAGATAACTAGAAAAGACGGAACAGTGAGACCAGAGATGAGATCAGAGAAAGGCCAGACTTTTGGCCGCAGTAATAAATTTAGATGGGCGAAAACCTAAGTCATCTCAGGGCCACCCAGCAACCCCAGAAGAGGAATACCATGTGAAGGAGCCTGCTTTGGGTGCAGAAGCCCAGACCTCTGGAATAAGGAGGGCCCTACTCCTCCAAAGCAGCCATGCCCTTGTGCAAAACAAAGAGGCACTGGAAGAGGGATTGTCCCCTGTTCTGAAGGGAGCAGGGACCAACTCCTCCACACATGTCTGTGGTTGACTAATGGGGTCTGAGGTGCCCAGCAGCTCCCAAGAGGGCCACTATGATGATGGGGGGAAAAGTATGGGAAACCCTTGATTTGGCAGATAAGCCTCTTAACTATATGACTAATAATAGAGCTATTTACTCTGTCTCAGCCGCTTACTCTGGACCTATTTTCTAGAACCTGATTGATTGCAGAGATAAATAGAATCCCTAGACTTGGGCTGATATTCAGGCTGTTTCTTTTTTCTTTTTTTTTTAATTAATTAATTTATTTTGACAGAGACAGAGAAAGAGAGAGATACAGAGACAGAGAGAGAACTGAACTAGGGGAGCTCCCAGTTCAGCACATGGGTCCGCACGGGCCGGGGCCGGGATTCGATCCTCGGTCCCCGGCGCTGCAAAGTGAGCGCTTAACCCACTGAGCCATCCCAGCTTCCCCTAGGCTGTTTCTTACCAACAGCTTATACTTTAGAAAAATTGTAGAACAAGATAATCAGGCTTTAAAAATAACTCTAGAAAAGTTTTCTCAGGGAATCCTAAGCCCTGCCTCCAATTACTGCCCATTGCTTTAGACTGTGCTCCTGAGCACTGTAACTGCTGTCAAGCTAAAGAATCAATACATTTAGTAGGATCTAGATATCAAGTTTAGGCAAAATACAAATCCCTTATATAAAGCCAACTTATTAATAAGCCTATTTCTTATTCTGATGCCCATAATTGGGTTCTCATGGTTACCACAAAAGATAGAGCCATCTTTTCTCTCAAGGTCTCTAGTATGACCCCCACAAAAGATTTTGTGATATTTACTGGCTATATTAACCATTGTCTTAATCCTTTAGCTGATGTAGCTCTAAGTTGCAGCTCCACAATCACAATCGACTATGCTAGTGCACATGCCAAGTTGCCTGCTGGATGGTTTCTCATCTGTGGAAAAATTGTCTACTCCTATGTCGTAGAGTACAGCCTTGGTCCTAAAGTGTCTTTTTACTCCAAGAGCCTCATCAGACTAGGCACTGCAAGGAACTAGATTTAGACCTCAACTGTGACAATGATGTACATCTTTACAGCCCAGCAGAATATACAGCTGTCTTTTGCCCTCATTCTTATTGCCCTCACTTTTCTTTCTATTCGCACTCATTTGTGGCATTATCTGTTCCAAACTCTCCCTAGAGATACAAAGCCCCTGGACTTCTCTCCTCCCTGTTGCCCTTTCTCGCATCTGTGCTCGCTCTCGCGCTCCTACTTTTCTAAGTCCCTTCGAACTCATGTCTGGCAGACCGTTCCTGCTGGAAATTTTCCCATGAACCTTTCCCACTTGGGATCTACCTTCCAACTCCCAGCCTTGTCCAGCAGCTTCTGAGGGAACATGCCAACCAGGTTCTTCCTCAGCCATCAGAGAAAACCCAACCTAAAGGACCCTACACCCCTCAGGTCTCCAGCCGAGATGGTCTGGCCCCTTTCAGGTCCTCACAACACCCAGTACAGCCAAACTCTTGGGTCATGCTTTTTGGTTCCACCTTTCCAGGTTGAAATAATTGTCTGAACCTTCTCCTAAGATCCCCCACCAAACGAGCCTGCTACTTCGATACTCGTGCTTGTCTCTAGGCCCCACCAAACTCTGACTCTCCCAGATTCTGGAAGAAGAACCCAGCGGCCCTCAGGAAGAATCCAACAACCCTCAAGAAGGCACCTCCTGCAGATAAGTGTCCCCATGTTATCTCCATGGTTTAGGAAGAGCCTATTAGGAGGTTTTCTTCTCCTTGCCATTGTCTTGAGTCTCTTCCTCTTTACCACTATTACCTGCTCTATTAATGCTATAACTTCGTCCCTCTGTGATGACTTAAAGCCTATAGGTACAGGCCTAGGCATCCTTACCACAGGTTTTCAGTTTACTCCCTAATAGGCCTCTGGATATCCAGCCAGCATACACGAGTAGTTATTGCAATTGCTCTGCTCTCTAGGGAGCACAGGCTGACTATTCCCCAGAGAATGTACAACCCTCCTCCCTCCTCTGATGTGGACTAATTCTCGTATTTCTTCCTACCCCTGGATAGATGCATGTCAACCCTCATTTCCTCCCTCTTAGAGGCTTCTCACCTTGAAAGGGCTCTCAGCCTCACTCAGGCTGTCCTTCAAAGGTCCAACTCCTCATACAGCTATTTTCCATCCACTTATCTATCTGCCTGTATTACTCAGTCAGGGGCCTTCCTTCTCTGTGGAACTAACACCTACATGTGCTTGCCCACCAACTTGCACTCTAGTTTACCTCACCCCGAACATCAATCTAGTCTCATCCCAAGAGTCTCTCCCCATTTCAGGTACCCAGTTGGTCAGACACCAGTGTGCCATCCATACAGTTCCCCTGCTCATAGCATAGGCATCAGTGGCAGTCTGCGCCTCATGGCCCGGGGCTACGAACCTCCCTACTTACTTTCACACTCTTTCTGAGGCTCTCCAAACCTCCCTGGAAGAAATCACCTCTACACTGGTCAGATTACAAGACCAATTAGACTCCGTAGCAGCTGTCACCCTGCAGAATCGTCAGGGCTAGATTTCCTCACAGCAGAAAAAGGAGGCATTTGTATCTTTCTGATGTAGACAAGCCCGGTATCACTGCTTACATTTAAGCCTCTGCTTCTGTAAATCTTCCTTGCTCTCTGCGCAGTCACCCCTCTCCTTCTGCAGATCCTGCTCACTCCCTGCACCTGTGGCCTTGCCCTCTCCTGGCACCTGCATCTGCCAAACCTAGATATATAATGGCAGGAAAAGAGAACTTACCATAGAATGTAAACAAGTAAAATTTACCCTATATAAGGCTGATACTCCCTGCAGTTGGGGCGCCAACTTTGGAAAAACACTCCTCTGAGCCCGCCAGTGTAAATAAAGCTTTGTGACTCCTCTCTCCCAAGTGCGGCTTGGTTCCTTTGTCAGGTGAACTGCAACATTTGGCTCCCTGACCGGGAAGCCCAACCACACTGGCCTGTTGAGTGACCAGTTTGGGGAAGGCCAGAGCCGTGGATGGCAGGGGAGCCTAGGCCGGGCAGTCGCACCCTGCTGAGTTTAGCAGGCCCTAAATCAGCCGCCTCTTGTCGGCCCTGTGCTGTGATTCCTGCCGGACTTGAAGGGAGATCAGGATGAACAGTTTCGGAGGGGCCGTCTCACACGGAAAGGTCCCGGGACCCTGGACCCAGCTAGGCCTGCCTTCAGAGCAGAAGGGGAGCCTGATCACCTCCCAAAGAGACGCAGGAAGGGTCTCCAGTTAGGGCCTCCCGGAGGGGGGCACTGTTTTAACCTCTGGTGGGAATGTGAGTGTGAGAGAGAGGCCTGACTCGGTCCTCCGGTCAGGTATGAATCTGTGCTTCCACGCCCAAAAGGCCACGGGATCTGAGTGGGCCCTCACCTGCGGTTTCATGGCAATGTCATAGGGCACAACAGTGATTCACCTCCTGCGCGGAGTGTGACCTGGCCCAGGCTTTATATGGGTACACCTGAGCCAAGATGTGCCTAAGCTCCCGTAAGGGACGTGGCCAGGTGGGCACCTGTCTGGGTCTCAAGCAAGGCCTCCCATCTTTTGTCTGTCTTTGTGGCACCATTCACGGGAAACATGAGATCAGAGCATAGCAAACCCATGGTTCTCAGTTGTATGATAAAGAATTTTAAGAAAGGTTTCTCAGGTGACTATGGGGTAAAAATGACCCCTGGGAAATTGAGAAGCCTCTGTGAGTTAGAATGGCTGGCTTTCCAGGTTGGCTGGCCTGCAGAGGGGACCCTGGATGTCTCAACAATCCACAGAGTCTGGCAGGTTATTACCAGAAACCCTGACCACCCGGATCAGTTTCCGTACATTGATTCCTGGCTGGAGGCGGCACAGACAGACCTTGCCTCCTTGGGTGCGGTTCTATATGAATAGGAAGGGACAGTCTAGGGTCCTCATTGCCAAGGCCCTCAGGGGGCACCATGGACAGAAAGCCAGCCAAGCCTGTCTTCCAAGGGGATCCAGAGGAAGAGCTCCTGCCACCCCCATGTGCCCCAAGACTGCCCAGGGTCCCAAATCCTCCTGTTCTGGACACACCACCCTGCTCAGACCTGCCAGTGCCAGCACCCTCCGAGTCACCTTCTCAGGAATTGGGCTCCCCCAGGTCAGCCAGTCAACTCCCGTCCGGAGATGTGGCCCTCCAGATGCCCTGGAGAGAAACTAGAGGCCAGACAGGGTGGGAGACAGCGGGACCCCACAACTGGTCTATCCATCATCTACTATCAGCCCTTCACCAACACGGGCCTCCTGAACTGAAAGCACCATACCCCCTCCTATTCTGAAAAGCCTCGGGCCATGATAGACCTCCTCAAGTTCATCTTCCAGACTCACCGTCCCACCCAAGAGGACTGTCAGCAGCTCCTCTGAACCCTGTTCAACACTGAAGAACGACGATGCATCTTAAGAGGCGCTCACCAGTGGCTGGAGGAAACGGCCCCGGGGGGCACGGTGGATGTCATTGCCTGGGCTTCGAGGGCTGCCCCAGAGGACTGGCCAACTTGGGACTTTAATACAGAGGAAGGTCAAGCGGCCCTTTGCCAATACCAGGAGGCCCTCCTGAGGTGCGTGCGAGCCAGGGCCAGAAAGCCAACAAACATGTCTAAGATGACCTGTGTGACACAGCAAGCTGGAGAATCCTCTGGGGATTACTATGAGCGGCTCTGCGAAGCCTTCAGCATCTTCACCCTGTTCGATCTGAAAGTGCCAGAGAATGGTGAAAGCGGCTTTCATAGCTCAGTCAGCTCCAGATATATGCAGAAAACTGCAGAAACTGGAAGGATTTACCGGCATAAATATCAGCCAGTTTCTGGAGGTCGCCAACAAGGTGTACCTGAACCACGCTGCAAAGTTGCCACCAAGAGGGAAATGGATAAGAAGATCAGAGAAAAAGTCAGCCTCCTCTCTGCGGCCCTGCAGAAGGGAGAAACAGAGGACAAGAAAAAGAGGAGAGGGCCAACCCTAAAGGGGGGCCATGGCCCCCATTGAAGAATGACTAATGTGCCTACTGCAGAGATCGGACACTGGAAAAATGAATGCCCGAACTGCAAGGGGCCAATCCGGCTGCCCAGACAGCGGGGAAAGCCCCGCAGAAATTGGAAGAATGAGACTTCGTTGGCTTGGCGGGCATGGATTCCAACTAAGGGGAACCGGGCTCATTGGCACTTGGCCCCCCTGAGTGCATGGTCTAAATAAATGTGGGGGGCTAACCCATGACTTTTATGGTGGAACACTCTGTGGTGACACTACCTGTAGCCCCTTTCAGGACTTGGACTGCAACTATTATGGGGACTACGGGGAGCCAGGCAACCCTCCAGCCAGTCTTCCAAGCCCGGACATGCGAACTAGGTGGCCACCTTGTGAGGCATGAATTCCTCTATATGCCAGACTGTCCAATACCCCTCCTCAGACGATACCTCCTCACTGAATTCACGGTCCAAATATCATTTGACTCATTGGGGCAGGTCGCCATGCAACTCGAGCCTCCCAGGACCGGACTCGTCCTATTGGTCATTACCCCAGAGAAGAAGATGAGGTGGAAGAAAACATGCCTGAGTTCCACCGCGACTTTCCGCTGGCATGGGCAGAAGGCAACTCACCAGATTAGCCATGAATGGGGCCCCAATCACCATTTAAAGCCAGGAGTGCAGCCTCAACGACTCTGACAATACCCCATCCCTCAGGAGGCAAAGCTGGGCATACAGGAACACCTGAGCCATTGAAAGAAGCCGGTGTCCTCATTGAATGTCAATTGCCATGGAACACACCCCTCCTACCGGTGAAGAAGCCACACGGAGGGGGCTACCGGCCAGTGCAGGACCTGAGAGCCATAAAACAGGTGACAGTCTCCCTACAGTCAGCTGCCCCCAAGCGCAGCCTGGTTAATCTACCTGGATTTATATTTATTTACTTATTTATTTTTGATAGACAGAGAGAGAGGGAGAGGGAGAGAGAGAGCTCCCCAGTTCAGCATATGGGTGCGCAGGGGCCGGGGCCGGGATTTGATCCCCTGTCCCCAGCTCTGCAAAGTGAGTGCTTAACCCACTAAGCCATCCCGGCTTCCCCTGCCTGGATTTCAAGGACGCCTTCTTCTGCCTGCAGCTTGCACAGCAGAGCTGGCCCCTCTTCACCTTTGAATGGACCGACCCCACCACTGGCAGGCAAATGCAATTAACCTGGACTAGGCTTCCACAAGGTTTCAGAAGCTCTGGTGGCTGACTTGGCAACCTTCTCCAGGGAGGAACTACACTGCACTCTAATCCAGTATGTAGACAATTTGTTCCTGGCATGCACCACCAAAGAGGATTGTGTGGCTGCCACCCGAGCCCTCCTCAACTATCTAGCCTCAACAGGCTACCAGGCCTCCTGGAAGAAAGCTCAAATCTGTAGGAGGGAAGTGCAATACTTAGGCTTTGTCATCTCCTGGGGGCAGAGAGCACTGGGGATAGAGAGGAAGAGGGTCATCCTGGCACTTCCCTGCCCCAAGACCAGAAGGAACCTCTGCAAGTTCCTGTGGGCGGCGGGATTCTGCTGCATCTGGATCCCTGGATTCTCAGCAATAGCAAAGCCTTTGTATGCGGCCCTTACTGGGCCCGAGACAGGCCCTCTGATATGGGAAGGAAATCAAGAAAATGACTTCCAGGAACTTAAAATGCCTGCTGACCCAGGCGCTAACACTAGGGTTCCCCAATGTGGAAAAGCCATTCAACCTCTTCATCCATGAAAAGGAAAAGGTCGCATTGGGGGTACTCACTCAGACAATCGGACCGTGGCAGCGCCCCATCACATACCTGTCAAAAAAACTGGACTCAGTTGCCATGGGCTGGCCGCCTTGTCTTAGGACCCTGGCAGCCACCATAGCCCTCATCCGGGAGGCAGATGAACTCACCCTGGGGCAAGAACTGCACGTTAAAGTGCCCCACTCTGTAACCACCCTGATGAGTAGCTAGGGACATTGCTGGCTGTCCAACGCTAAGCTTGCTCAGTCCCAAGGGCTACTCTGTGAGAACCCCCAAATAACCCTGGAGGATGTACAGACCCTAAACCCTGCCACATTCCTGCCGGTAGAGGAAGGGAGCCCAGAGCACAACTGCATCGAATTGGTAAACAAGGTCTATGCAAGCTGGCCTGATCTTCACGTCACCCCGCTGCCCAATCTAGAGCTCACTCTTCACGGACAGGAGCAGCTATATGAGAGGTGGAGAGCGGCGGGCCGGATATGCAGTGACCACTGAGCACTTGGTAATGGAAGCAGAGGCACTTCCCAGAGGATGGTCCGCACAGCGAGCTGAGCTGCAGCTCTGGCGAGGGCCCTGGTGCTCATGGAAGGGAAAAAAGTCAACATATACACAGACTCCCACTACAGGTTCACTACCGTCCACATCCACGGGGCTATATACAAAGAGTGAGGACCGCTGACAGCAGAAGGCAAGGCCATTAAAAACAAGCAAGATATTCTAAAACTGTTGAAAGCTGTTTGGCTCCCCAAGCAGGTAGCAATCCTGCACTGCTGGGGACACCAGAGGGGGTCTGACTCAGTTACTACTGGAAACCGGCTGGCAGACAAGACTGCCAAGGCAGCAGCTGAGGGGGATTTAGAAAGCGACCCAGAGCTATCACATCTTCTGGCAGCCAACGAAATCATGAAGTCCCTACAGTATTCAGATGAAGAAAAGAAATGGGCCAGGTCAGAGGGGGCCATCAGAATCCAGGAGGATGGTGGCAACTCCCGGACAGAAGACTGTTCATCCCAGCCCTGCTCAGACCACAGCTCATCTCCAAGTATCACCAGCTGACCCACTTAGGTAAAACAGTGTTGGAGGAACTGCTGAAAAAACAGGTTTATGTCAGCTGGCTCTCTGATGGGCTTACAGAGGTAAGACCATCAGAGAATGATGCATCACTTGTGCCAAGAACAACATGGCTACCACTCTGTGCCCATCCCCGGAGTGCAACAGGTCAGTGCCACACGCTTTGAGGACCTTGAGGTAGATTTCACTGAAGTGCACAAATATCTGTTAGCGCTGGTCTGCACCTCCTCAGGATGGGTAGAGCCCTTTCCGACCAGGACAGAGAAGAGCCGAGAGGTAACAAAGGCCCTTCTAAGGGAAATGATCCCGTGGCATGGCATACCCCTGACCATGCACAGTGATAATGGGCCAGCCTTTGTGGCTGAGCTGGAGCAGACAGTGACAAAGGCATTAGGGATTACCTGGAAGCTGCATACGGCCTATAGACCACAGAGCTCAGGGAAAATGGAACACATGAACTGCACCCTCAAAACTACCCTGGCTAAGCTTAGCCAGGAAACTGGACACACGTGGGTAGATTTCCTGCCGCTTCTCCAGGTGACATGCACTCCTGGAAAATATAGATTCACTCCTTTTGAGATTCTGTATGGCCAGCCCCCACCTCTCCTGGGTAGCATTCCAGAAAACCTCCAGCAGTTGGGAAACAGAAGTCTGGAGGAACAGATGCAGGCTCTGGGTAAAGTCCTCTAGATGGTCAGGGACTATGTCCTAGAAAAGGCACCTATCTCGCTGGGGACCCCAGTTCACCCCTTTGGTCCTGGAGATCAAGTTTGGGTAAAGGATTAAAACAAAAACCCTCAGGCCACATTGGACGGGGCCCCACACTGTCATTCTTATAACACCAACAGCTCAAGGTTGCAGGTACCACCCTGTGGATACACCACACCAGGGTCAAGAAGGCAGTTGCTGACAGGGGACCGGGAGTGTGGAAAGTGGCTGCCCACCCAGCAGATCCCTTGTGACTCACCCTGCAGAGACAGAAGGATGACTGCCCTGCTCTGGTCACTCCAGGGCTGACCGGTCAACACACAGCTGAAGCCTGAGGACACCACTTTGTGGGTCCCCAGATGGTTTGCAATCTATTGTCTCTCATAGTGACTGTTTCCCTTGTTACCCTACTAGCGACTGGCCTGGCTGTAGTTGCCCCACCCGATTGGAGCCTAGTAGAAAGCTCCTTAATTGCCCTCTGCTACATATTACATACAGGCTGTATTATTACTATTGGATGTTTGTAGGGCTGCTCCGGATGCCTTTGTCTGTATCAGGCACTGTCCTGACATGCTCTGCAGGATGCATACAGACATACTATACTGGGTCCACCACTGGAAAAGGGGCTATAGGATGGCTGAAGGCCCGTTTGGGCACAGGTGGTATTACTCTGGGATTTGTCTCCTACACCTACCAGCCTGCACCCTACTATGACACAGCTACCAGGTGTACTGGGAAGGCAAGGAGTGCTGGACAGGGAGAATTAAAGCCACCAGTGTCACTGGGTCAACATGCCGTGGCACTCCTGGGAGGGAGGCTTGTTGAACCATACAGGCTGATGCGAGCCTATCAGACAGGGGAGGAGTACAGGATATGGCCTGCAAAGAGGAGGTTTGCAAGAGAGTCCAACTGCTCTCCCAAGCGAGACCATCCCAGGAGACCTTTGGTAGACTTAAGCCTGGGTCTACGGGGCTATACTCTCAGCTAAAAGCCTCACTTAAAGAAAAGTTAGAGCTACCTACTCTGGGCAACAACCTCTTTATTCACCTGGGGGAAGAAGTAGACCGTGAGCTTAACAGCAAATTGTTGGGTCTGTGGCGGAGCCCTTATGAGTGAGACTTGGCCCTGGGAGGTGATAAGGATAAACGCTCGCCTCCTGCTAGGATGGAACCACACGGTGACCAGCCGAGCGGGTGCCCCAAATGTTAACTGGGTACTCACCTCCCAGGTACTGGGGGAAGAATGCCTGACGAGGTCTCAGCCAAACCACATCTGGGTAGGGAAAATTCCTTGTGAACAGGTCCTTATTCACAATGAAACGGGGATATATTGGTGGCTGCAAAAACCAACCTGGTTTTGGGCACCCAAGGGTCACAAGCAAAATTGCACTTGTGCTGAGATGGAAGAAAGCCCAGTGGCCAACTGTTCTGCCAGTAATGAGGATAATGCCCCATTTAGAGCCCTTCTAGGGATAGACTGGTATTGGTCAGATTTAAACTACTCGGACACACTCAATAGCTTGGTGATTGCCTGAGGGAAGGGGAGAAGGGGGGAAGAAGAGCCGGAGGGGAGGTGGGAGTGGGCATCAGCATTATTGACAAACTCAATGGTTTGGTGGTGACCTGGGGAGGGGGGAGGAGGGAGGAAGGAGAGTTGGGGGGGAGGTGGGAGTGGGCACTGGATATATGGTGATGGAAGGGGAGCTGATTCGGGGTGGTGGGCACATAATGCGATGCGTGGGTGATGTGATGTGGACTTGTATATCCGGAAACTATCTAATTGTTACCAATCAATGTCACCCCATTAAATTTAACAATAAAAAAATAGAAAATAAAAATAAATAAATAAATAAACTCCTTGGTTTCTGAGGAATGGCTGGCACCAGAGGGGCTCTTCTGGATCTGTGGAGACCGGGCCTATACCCGCCTTCCAGACAACTGGGGAGGCACCTGCACTATAGGAATCATCAGGCCGAGTTTCTTCCTCCTCTTCAAGACACAGGGAATAAAACTAAGAGTTCCCCTCTATGATGAACTGGGACAGATGCACCACAGTAAACGGGCCTGTGACATATGGGGAAAACAGAAATGGGCTGATGAGGAACGGCCACCTGAACGTATCATCTGATACTGTGGGCCAGCCACATGGGTACAATATGGATCTTGGGGGTACAGGACCCCAATTTACATGCTAAATTGGATCATCTGGTGACAGGCTGTCCTGGAGATTATTACAAATGAGGCAGCAACAGCCCTGGAGCTATTAGCCTCCCAGCAGACTCGAATGAAGAAGGCTATATACTCAAATCGTCTAGCTCTTGATTACCTTCTAGCAGAAGAAGCAGGGGTCTGTGCAAAATTTAATTCCACCGACTGCTACTTAAAAATAGATGACAATGGCAAAGCAGTAACCAATATAGCCACCAAGATCTGAAAGCTGAGCCATGTCCCAGTACAAAAATGGAATGGATGGGATCCTAACTCCCTATTTGGAGGTTGGTTCTTGACCCTGAGAGGATTTAAGACACTGGTTGGGACAATGCCCATACTTCTTGGGGTTTGTCTCCTGCTTCCGTGTTTTTTCCCCCCTGGTCATAAGGTCAATAGCAAATCTAATAGAAGCCACAGTGGCCAGAAAGACAACAGCCCATATCCAAGCTCTCCAGGGATACCAGCCATTGGGGGAACCCAACCTGGATGATGATGATGCCCTATAGTAGATATAGGGGCATCAAAGAGGGGAATGATGTGGGCAAAGCCCCTTATCACTGCTTGCAAGTAAGCCTCTGCTTCTGTAAATCTTCCTTGCTCTCTACGCTGTCACACCTCTGCTTCTGTAGATTGTGCTCACTCCCTGCACCTGTGGCCTTGCCCTCTCCTGGCGCCTGCATCTGCCAAACCTAAATTTATGACAGCAGGAAAAGAGAACTTACCATAGAATGTTACCAAGTAAAACTCACCCTATATAAGCCTGATACTCCCTGCAGTCGGGGCTCAGACTTTGGAGAAACACTCCTCTGAGCCCGCCAGAGTAAATAGTTCTGTGACTCCTATCTCTCGAATGCCTCTTGGTTCCTTTGTCGGGTGAACTGTAATAGTTCTAGATGAACAATGCTGCTTTTACCTTAACCAGTCAGGCCTCGTAAGAGATGCAGCTGCCAAACTTCAGGAGAGGACACAAAAGATCAGAGAAAGAAGGATTCTTGAAATCAGTGGCTAAAATCTAATTGGGTTACTTCTCCCTTTTTTAGGACCACTCATGTTTATCTTTCTCATTCTAACTTTTGGTCCCTGCCCTCTACAACTCTTTACTAGCTTCCTGCAGAATGCTTTGGAGCTTTCAACAATCAGACCCTGCGGGACATGATGCTCCTCCAAACTCATTACCAATGTCTCACAACCAGTCCTGGCCCTTACCCACAGCCTTTTGCCCCCCATGACCCTAACCTCACCCCTGTTCAGCAGGAAGCAGCTCCAGAAGAATGAATGACGCCCCATCTCCTATTATATAATAACAAAAGGATGGAATGTTAGGGCTGAAGGGTGTGATGGTGGGAGGAGAAAAAAATCAACATGAGGACAAAGCAGCAGCCCCAGGTGCCTCCTGAAGAGATTTTCCATTGCTAAAGCCTGCAAGGACTTTCTGTCCCACCATGAGGCGGTTGGGACTTGGCACCAGATTATCCACTAAACCCTCCCAACCTAGATGCTGGCACTTCCTGATACCCTTCCTCCACTCTGCTTTCTGGTGTTTCTGGTCCCCACCTATAAAAATCTTCTCCCAACCGCCAGAAGTCCTTGACTCCATCTTTCCCTCTTTTCCGTGTCAGCCCGGCTGTTTTTCGGCTGTTTCTAATAAACTTTCTCGCTAGACCAGAACTTCGGTGTGGTCTCTCTTCAGTGAACCTTACAATATTCAAGCACACTATACTATAAAAAGGCCGTTATATCTGCTGGACTCTGTATATACATAAGCATGTGTAATCAAATACATTGTTGCTCTTATTGTTTTGAATATATTATTAGCTGTTAGATCAATTAAGGATAAGAAAATTATAAGTTTTTATTTTATTTTCACTTCTCCACTGCTCTTCCTTTCTTTATGTTGACCCAAGTTTCTGACCTGTATCATTTTTCTTTTCTCTAAATAACTTGTAACATTTCCTGAACAGCAAGTTTACTGATAGGGAAAATTCCATATAAGGGAATTCACCACCTGAGCTAAAATGGTGCCCCTTCACCCCCACCCCCCCCCCCACCCCCGATCACGGCCCAAAATGGCAACCCCTGAGGGTTGGGACTTTCCCGCGACATCTTTTCAAATTAACCAATCCCCGAGCCCCATGATAGGCCCTATAAAAGTCCCCCCCCCCCTTCCCCCGTCGGCTCAGTCTTTAGGAATTATCCTGCTGGGCCGCTGGCATAATAAAGCTGTGTTCTCCCTGATCTCGGTGTGCCGCTTGAGTTTCCTTGGTCAATCGTTTTCTGCAACATTTTGGTTCCCTGACCGGGAAACCCAACCGTGCTGGCCCTTGCCACCAGTGTGGAATGGAGGCGGGTCGCAGGAAGACAAGGAGACCCGAGAAGGGTAGGCGCGCCCCGCTGATTTCAGTGGACCCTGGATCGGTGTCTTTCCTGGACAACCGTGGCCCGGCCCCGATCTCATCCAGAGTGCGAGCGAGACCATGGGGCCACCAGCCCCTGTTGTCCGTTGGACACTGTAAGCTCCCCCTCCCCCCGGAAAAGTTTCTGTCCGAGTCAGTCCTGCCTTCAGGGCAGAACGGGAGCCTGATCACCTTCCCAGAGGGGAAGGCACTGGAAGACCTCCCCAGGGGTGGGGAAGGCCCTGAAACACCTGAGCACTGGAAGACCTTCCTAGGGGGGCAAGGCACTGGAAGACCTCCCCAGGGGTGGGGAAGGCCCTGAAACACCTGAGCACTGGAAGACCTTCCCAATTGGGGAAGGCACTGGAAGACCTTCCAAGGGGGGTTGACACTGTTTTAACCTCTGGTGTGAGTGTGAGAGAGAGGCCTGACTTGGTCCTCCAGTCGGGTATGAATCTGTGGTCCCACAACTGAAAGGCTACAGGATCCAAGTGGGCCCTCACCTGCGGTTCCATGGTGACATCATATGGCATAACAGTGATTCACCTCCCGCGCAGAGTGCGACCTGGTGTGGGCTCTATACGGGTACACCTTAGCCAAGACGTGCCTAAGGTCCCGTAAGGGACGCGGCCAGGCGGGCACCTGTCTGGGTCTCAAACCGAGGCCTCCCATCCTTTGTCTGTCTTTGCGGCACCGTTCACGGGAAACATGGGCTCAGGGCAGAGCAAACCCATGTGGCCAAGAAGGCATCTGTGTCGTCTCCGTTGGAGACGCCCACCCTTTGTCTGTCTTGTGGCTCCAGTGAAGGGAGGGAACCCACTGGGAGATTTCCAGGAGGGTCTTCATGTCAGGGGCCCACCTCTGTCTGGGGTGTTGGGCCTATGAATGCTTGTTCCCTGCCCCCGACCTACGGGAGTTAATAGACTTCCTGCTGCAAATCCGTCCCTTTTGTTTCAGGCACCAGGCTCTCTTCCCACTGGGCGGGTTGATGGTCTGGGGGGACCTTTGGAGTGGGTCTCAGGGCCTAAGTGAGCCCCCCTCCTCCTGTACCACCTTTTCTGCCACCGCCCAGGCCTCCCTCAGGATTTGTATCCCCAATTGAAAGGGTTTAAGGAGCCCTGGATTCGGTCCTCTTTGAGTCTCGTCGAATTACTTGGGTGCCTGGGCACAAATATAGTTTTCCAAAAGAACATGCCTAACTGTTCTGGCTTATGAGAGTGAGTTTATTAGAAATGGCCGAAAATGGCTGGGCTAACTCTAAAAGATGGCGTCAGCGACTTCTGGGGGTTGGGAAAATATTTTGGTAGGCGGGTGTCAGAAAAACCAGAGTGGGGGAAAATGTGTCGGGGGTGCCGGCATCTGGTTTGAACATGTTTCATGGATGGTCTGGGGCTGGGTCCTGGCTTCTTCAGGGTGGGCGGAGGGTCCTTGCAGGCTTTAGCAATGGAAATCTCTTCAGGGAGGCACCTGGGGCTGTTACTTTGTCTTAGTGTTGAGTTTTTCTCCTCCCCACCCCACCCCCCCTTTTTGTTTTGGGCTCTTTGAAACTGCAGGGAAATGTCATCCTTGCAATTGATGGTACTTCTGTTTATGCATATGATCTAGGAAGATGTTTACTAAGACTAGTTTGAGTTTTAAAGTCCTTTCTGTTTTCACTAATGTCCAAAACAAGGGTCTCCAAACTACAGCCTGCAGGCCGGATTCAGCCCACGAGGCCCTCTCATCCAGCCCGTGGAGACCTTTTTATCTGAATAAAATAATATTAAATAAATAATTAAAAACAACATCTATGTTTTGATTCTTTTTTATTTGGACCTCAAGTGTGTAGTCGGCCCCCAAACTGCTGTTGATAATGCGGCCCGGGCTGAAAAGTTTGGAGACCCCTGGTCTAAAAGATAAAGTTATAAACATCTTCCAAAATGTTATGAGATATTAGCAACAAAACATATGCTTCTAAAAGTTACAAAATGTGTTTATAAATTTACCAATGGAAATGCTAACTTTTGCTTTTTGGTTATCAGTGAAAATTAAGATTCAGAAGGTTATAGATGCTGATTGATAAGGAGATTTTGCATGTAATTAAATATGTATGTTTTGAGAAGGAATAGGGCATGGAAATGAATTTTGAAGGCATTGAAAGAAAGTTTGTCAGGGTGGTTATTTCTGAATAAGTGAAAGAAGACAAGCTCAGAGAGAAACTAGAAAGTTGTGGAAGGTTTGTGAAGGAAATTTTTATGTATGGTTAGGATGGACAAGACTGAAATGCTAGATAGGCAAATGTTTTTGGACTGCTGGTCCTATCCTGGAATTGAAAGATTTTATGCCTGAGGAAAAACAGTCTATACCTTATGAAAATGATTTTCTATGTTTTATATTAGGCTTGATGATTTTCCTCACCTGGCAGGGTATTACAATTATTCTAACCCATTGTTAGTTACATTCCTAATGAGAAGTTTCAAATCTTAAGGAAGGCCAGGAAATTTATTTCAATGTCTTTAGTAACTAAAAGCAGGGATAACTAGAAAGGATGAAAGAGTGAGACTAGAGACAAGAACAGAGATAGGCCATACTTTTGGTCACAGTAATAGATGGGCCAAAACCTGTCACCTCAGGGCCACCCCAGCAACCCCAGAAGAGGAACACTAAATGAAGGAGCCTGCTTTGGGTGCAAAAGCCCAGACCTCTGGAATAAGGAATGCCCTGCTCATTTAAAGCAGCCATGCCCTTGTGCAAAACAAAGAGGCACTGGAAGGGGGATTGTCCCCAGTTCTGAAGGGAACAGACAGGGACCAACTCCTCCACAAATGTCTATGGTTGACTGACAGGGTCTGAGGTGCCCAGCAACTCCCAAGAGACCGCTATAGTCATGGGGGGAAAACTTATGGGTGACCCTTGATATGGCAGATAAGCCTCTTAATTTTATGACTAATGGAGTTATTTACTCTGTCTCGGCTGCTCACTCTGGACCTATTTTTCTAAAACCTGCTCAATTGTAGAGATAATAGAGCCCCTAGACTTGGACTGATATTCAGCCTGTTTCTTACCAATAGCTTATACTTTAGGAAAATTGTAAAACAAGACAGTCAGTTAAAACTCTAAAGTAGCAGGCATCACTCTGTAAATGCGCCACACCAGGATAAAGAAGGCAGCTGCTGACAGGGGACATGAAATATAAAAGATGACCTGCCCTGCAGAGACAGAACGACTGCCCTGCTCTGGTCACTCCAGGGCTGACCAGTCAATGCACAGCTAAAGCCTGAGGACACCACTTCGTTGGTCCCTGGATGGTTTGCAATCTGTTGTTTCTCATAGTGACTGTTCCCCTCATAGCCCTATTAGTGACAGGCCTGGCTGTTGTTGCCCCACCTGATTGGAGCCTTAATTACCCTCTGCTACATATTATGTATAGGATGTATTATCATTATTGGATGTTTGTAGGGCTGTTCTGGATGCCTTTGTATCAGGCATGGTCCCCATGTGCTCTGCAGGATACACACATACTATACTGGGTCTGGAAAAGGGGCTATAGGATGGCTAAAGGCTGGTTTGGACACAGGCGGTAATACTTAATGTTTGTTTCCTGCTTCCATGTCTTCCTCTGGTCCCAAGGGTAACAGCCTTGGGGAAACCTAGATGGTAATACCCTATAGTAGATATAAGGGCATCAAAGGGGGGGAAGTTCCATATAAGGGAATTCACCACCTGAGCTAAAATGGTGCCCCGCCCCCCGCCCCCGGTCACCGCCCAAAATGGCTACCCCTGAGGTTTGGGATTTATTTATTTATTTAAATTTTTTTTTTTTTTATTTATAGTTTTGAAGACTCATTTTTATTTATTTATTTAATTGTTTTATATATATATATATATATATAGAGAGAGAGAGAGAGAGAGAGAGAGATGCAGAGACAGAGAGAGAACTGAACTGGGGGAACTCCCCAGTTCAGCACATGGGTCCGCACGGGCCGGGGCCGGGACTCGATCCCCAGACCCTGGCGCTGCAAAGTGAGCACCCAACCCACTGAGCCATCCCAGCTTCCCCCGGTTTGGGATTTAACCGCGACATCTTTTCAAATTAACCAATCCCCAAGCCCCATGATAGACCCTATAAAAGTAAAAGTCCCCCGTCGGTTGGGGCTCAGTCTTTGGGAATTATCCTACTGGGTCCACCGGCATAATAAACCTGTGTTCTCCCTGATCTTGGTGTGCAGCTTGAGAGTCCTCGGACACGGTCCTCTGCAACACCACTACCAACAATTCCTTTAATTTTTGTTTTTATTTCTCCTTTATTTTGAAGGATCAGACAGAATTCTAGGTTGGGTTGTATTCCCCCCCCCCCATCACCTTAAATATTTTACTTCACTCTTCCTGCCTGCATAGTTTTGAGGAGATATTGGATGTAATTCTTATTTTTGCACCTATGTAGGTTGCTGTTTTTGAACTCTGGGTTCTTTCAGGATATTTTCAACTTATATTCATAGTTTCAGTAATTCAAATAGGATATGCCTCAATTTAGGCTTCTTTTTTTTTTTTTTTTTTTTTCATTTATCCTGCTTGGCTTTCTGTGAGCTTCCTAGATCTGTGGGGTTTTTTTCTCTGATGCTTTGAGTCCAGAATGTTGCATTAACATAACAAAAGACACCTTTGTTCTACTCATCACTTAGGAAATTCCAAGGGTTTTAAAAGCTCTCTAACAGAAACAAAGACCACATATATATTACATTATGAGAAATATTTTTAGGTCATTGGAATGACCAAATATATATTTCTTATAAATTTCAGTATTGCAGCTTACCACCTTATGTGTCATAAGGGCATGGACGAGGATCTATATTGTTTACCACTGAATCTACACCACCTAGAAGTATTCCTGCATTGAGTTAAACTTCAATATTCATGTAAAATAGTTAATATTTTAAAAGAAAACTGATGAAGGTTCATCTTTTGCCTGAGAACTATTAACAACTATTTATACAGGTGGCCAGGGCTAGTTTATTGGACATGACTTTTAAATTATATTAATATCATGGTAACAGAACTAAACAGATCACAATCACACAATTTATTCATAAGAAATTCATTCAACCTTTTGGAAACCAAATGTCCTAAACATTTCTAGTATATTCCTCAGTAACTACTCCCAAGTTATATGTATGAAATAATGTAAATGTATGGCATTATACAGGTGTATGGAATAATGCAGAAAAACTGCTTTATGCACAAAGATGTTCATTGTTATTGCTATCTATCATAGAAAAAACGGAGACAAGCTAAGAGTCCTACAAAATGAGACTCATTTAAAAAAAAATAGCATGGTAGATAAACTTGACATAATACTTTACAGAAACAAGGTATCAAATTAATAATGTTGCTTGAATTGGCTGACTACGGTAGGTTGTTTGTATTAACCTTTCTGCTATAACTAAATAACAAACTGAATAATTTTTTTAACTTTCCTTTAAATCACAGAGAGGAAAAGCATCCAAGATGGTGGTGCAAATAAATGCTGTGCTTGTCTCATCCGGTGAACACATCAAAAGTACAACCAAATTATAAAACAATCAACATGAAAGCCCATCTAAAGCAGGGTGTCCAATCTTTTGGCTTCCCTGGGCCACACCGGAAGAAGAATTGTTTTGGGCCACACATAAAATACACTAACACTAACAATAGCTGATGAGCTTTGGAAAAAAAAAAAAATCGCAAAAATTCTGTGTTTTAAGAAAACTTACTAATTTGTGCTGTGCCACATTCAAAGCCATCCTGGATGCATGCAGCCCACAGGTCACAGGTTAGATAAACTTGATCTATAGTCTAGCCAAACAGAAATTTTATAATTAAGACTATTAAAAAAGACAGTAGGAGGGGCAGAAATGTGAAATGGGCTGGCCCCAAACCTCAGTGTGCAAATGAAAATTGGGAGGGATACTCAGCCACAGAGGTTCCCAACAAAAGAGCAAGGTACCCAAGCCCCACCCCACACCCTTCAGCCCAGAATGCTGGTGCTGGGAAGAGAAGCCCCCACAGCATCTGGCTGTGAAAAACGGGATTTCTACCGTCTGGGAGACAAAAGGCTGCAGGAAACCCAGAAGTCTTTTTTTTTTTTTTTTTAAGATTTATTTCATTGTTTTGAGAGAGAGAGAGGGAGAGAAGGGGTGGGTGGGCCAGAGCAGTCTCTGTAGTTGTACATCATTAGTTTCGACATAGTTTCATTCCACGCAGGTGGACACGGGGCCACATGGGGCAGGAACAGAGCTGGGGCCTCCTGCATGGGAAGCACACCCCAGTTCAGCATATGGGTTTGCACAACCTGTGTTGCTATCCCGGCATCCCCCTGATGTCTTCTTAAAGGGCCCACGCAGACTCACTCGCAGGAACTTACCCTGGGCTCCAGCAGAGGGATGGTGACTTGAGAGGGTGTTGGAGGCATATAATGAATGAGCAGACTGAGGTGTGTGGCTTTGGGGTGAGGGCTGGAAGACAAATTGCCACTTTTCCTGTGAGGGGATCCTGCCCCCATGCAGCCAGCAGTCAGGTACCATCTTTCCCATGTTGAGCATTCCCCAATGCCCATGACCAAATCTGAATTTAATTGGTCTGGTGAGCTGATCTGCTGCACCCTGCTGACTCACTGAGACCCTGCCACACCTAAGTCTGAAACACAGGCGGCTTTATCAGCAGCTGAACCTTAAGGGAACCAGCAGGTGGCATCAGGCCTTAGCATGTCCTGGCTTTTTGTGGAGCTACACCAGACCTGGTACTGGTGGCAGCTGTCTTCCATTCACAGGCCTCCCATGCATCTCCAGGTCCAGCACAGGCAGCAACCAATTGTGGATCACTTTAGAGATCCTACCAGGAAGTTCCCACCTGGTCACATGCAGTGGCTGACCTGGGCTTGCACCAGAGTCCCTCCCAAGAGGCCCCAGAACCAACATACTTAGAGGTTGGCTTCAGACCACAGCAGAGCACCATCTAGCCCCCGGCCCATGTGGACCCACGTGCAGAACTGGGGTGTGCTTCCCATGCAGGAGGTCCCCAGTTCAGTTCTTGCCCCCTGGTTCGGCTCCTGGCTCGAGGGGGTGTGCCTCCCATGCAGGAGGCCCCCAGCCCAGTTCCCACCTTGCACAGCCCCTGCTCACCTGTGTGGAACAAAACCATGTCAAAAACTGATGATTTACAACTATGGAGACTGTTCTAGGTCCCCCTCTTCTCTCTGTCTCTGTCTCTGTCAAAAACAATTAAAAAAGTAAATCTTTAGAAAGACATAGGAGGGCTGAATAGATAAAAAATAATAACAAAACCCTTACATATGCTGCCTACAAGAGACTCATTTCAGATTGAAACACACCACACAGACTGAAAGGATGGAAAACATTACTTCATAAATAGGGAAACAAACAACAGCAACAGCAGTAGGAACAAAGCTGGAGTAGAAATACTTATCCCAGACAAAATAGACTTCAAAACAAAGGCTATAACAAGAAACAAAGAAGGACCCAGTAATCCCACTTCTGGATATGTATCTAAAGAAACTCAAAATACTACTTATAGGGTACATGTTCATCCATATATTCATTGCAGCATTATTACAATAGCCAAGATGTGGAGGCAACATGGGTGTTTGTCAATGGATGAATGGATAAATAAAAGGTGGCACATGTTAATATATACAATAAAATACTACTTGGCCAGGAAAGGCAATGGATTCTTGCCATCTGCAATAGCATGGATGGACCTAGAGGGTATTGTGTTGAGTAGAGTATGTCAGACAGAGAAAGACAGATGCCATGTAATTTCACTTATATGTGGAATATAAAGAACAAAATAAGGGAAAGCAAGGATGGCTCAGCAGGTTAAGCACTTGCTTTGCAGCCCCAGGGAATGAGGATTGAATCCTGGCCCTCACCCATGTGGACCCATATGCTTAACTGGGGTGTGCTTTCCATGCGGGAGGCCCCCAGCCCAGTTCCCAACCTGTGCAGCCCCCACCCACCTTGTGGAAGAAAACCATGTTGAAAACTGATGACATACAAATATGGAGACTGCTCTGGGCCCTTCCCCTTCTTTCCGTCTCTGTCTCTGTCAAAAACAATAAAACATATCTTAAAAAAAAAAAAAAGATCATGGCCTCTTATGTCACAATAAATATTCGTCAAATTTCAATCCCAATGTACTGAATTAATCTCTGGGACAGTGTCCAGGATAACAAATTTATAGGGAGATTTGAGAAACAATGGTCTCTGGGTTTAAAATGCCCTCTACCTTTTTCATTAGTTATTAATTTTTGCTCCCCAAAGCCCATTGCTGGTCCCTCCTGAGCTTGTTGCTTTTACTGACCACCTCAGGCTCTGAATTATTTTATTTTATGTATTTATTTTTATTTTAAAGATTTAATTTTATTTTTTTGACAGAGAGAGAGATGAGACAGAGACAGAGACAGAGAGAAGGGGGAGGGCCCAGAACAGTCTCCATAGTGGCACATCATTGGTTTTTCCACATAGTTTCATTCCACAGGTGGGTGCAGGGCTGCACAGGGCAGGAACTGGGCCGGGATCTCACCCAGTGAGAACTGAACTGGGGGCACTCTCCAGCTCAGCATATGCATCTGCACAGGCTGGGGCCGGGATTCGATCCTCGGTTCCCGGCACTGCAAAGTGAGCGCTTAACCCACTGAGCCTTCCTGGCTTCCCCTATTTTTTTTTTTTTTAAGATTGTTTTGAGAGGTGAAGGGGAGAGAGAGACAGTAGGGGGAGGGCCCAGAGCAGTCTCCATAGTTGTACATCATTATTTGTGATATAATTTAATTCCACACAGGTGAATGTGGGGCTGCACGGATGGGAACTCAACTGGGGCCCTCCAGCATGGGAGGCAAGAACTGTCACTGCCCTCCTGGTGGTTACCATTTGTGCCACAGTTAAGCATATGGGTTTGCATGGGCCAGGGCCAGGATTTGATCCCTGGACCTCACAGTCACAAGGCAAGCACTCATCCTGTTGAACTATCCTGGCATCCCTCTGAATTTTTTTTTTTTTAAGATTTTATTGTTTTTGACAGAGACAGAGTGGGGAGGAGCAGTCTCCATAGTTGTACATCATCAGTTTTTGACATGGTTTCATTCCACAGGTGGGAGAGAGCCACGCAGGGCGGGAACTGGGCTGGGGGCCTCCAGCATGGGACAGATGCCCCCCTTGAGCCAGGGGCCAAACTGAGGGGCAAGAGCTGAACTGGGGACTTCCTGCATGGGAAGCACATCCCAGTTCAGCATATGGGTCTGCATGGGCTGGGGCCAGGATTCAATCCTCAGTCCCTGGGGCTACAAAGTGAGTGTTTAACTCACTGAGCCATCCCGGCTTCCCCTGAATTCTTTAACAGTTATTTGCAGCAAACACTTGTTTATGATGGCTGTCTTTTCTTACATAGATCCAGACTCCTTAGACAGATGTTACTTTTTTGAAATGAGTAATTGTTATATACTTTGTTGTAGCCTCAGCTCCCAGCACACTGTTTAGCATAGAGTAAATGTTCAATTAATGTTTGTCACGGACAATTAAAGATGATTTTTTCTCTAGGACACATCATTGTTCCCCAGGCCTGGTGTGATTAAAAGAATTTGCTGGCTCCATTACAGGAAACACCCGACTGCTTAGCAAAAACTGTAACTCCAAACAGGGTCTGGCAGAAGTAACCTCTACTGGAGTGTTACCAGCTCATAAAAAAGGAGCCTTACTTCTGCCAGACCCTGTATGCCATGTCATTTTTCAGGAGTTGGCACTATGATCATTTTGTACCTTGGTAGTTTTGATTTTATTATGGTTAATGGCACTTTAAAGGAAAGAAAGTTAATACTTTATTATGTTTTTTATTTGTGAACCTCAAAGCTCTCTAAAGCAGACCTGGGCACATTTTTTCAGGGTAAGGGCTACTACTAATTTTCTCGGTCTCAGTCCACTAGTATTTAGACTCTCAGTTAATTGTCACCCACAGAGATTGGCAGATGCTGGATAAAAGTAGTTTCTTGTTGCTTGATAGTTACTATTAAAAATAGGCATAACTGGGGAAGTCGGGATGGCTCAGTGGGTTAAGCGCTCGCTTTGAAGCACTGGGGACCGAGGATCGAATCCCAGCCCCGGCCCAGGCGGACCCACATGCTGAACTGGGGTGTGCCCCCAGTTCAGTTCAAAAAACAAAAACCAAAAAATAGGCATAACTAATACTATAACCCATACTATACCATACCATACTCTGTATTGCTTTGATAGTAATATTGAAATACAGTAATTAAAAGCAAGTAAGTGGGGAAGCAGGGATGGCTCAGTGGGCTAAGCACTCACTTTGCAGCCCTGGGGACTGAGGATCGGGTCCCAGCCCCGGCCCCTGCGGACCCATGTGCTGAACTGGGGAGTGCCCCCTTGATTCTCACCAGGGTGAGACCCCAGCCCAGTTCCTGCCCTGCGCAGCCCCACGCCCACTTGTGGAATGAAACTATGTGGAAAAACCAATAATGTGCAACTATGGAGACTGTTCTGGGCCCTCTCCCTTCTGTCTATCTCTGTCTCTGTATCTCTCTCACTCTGTTGAAAACAATCTTTAAAAGCAAGTAAGACCAATAAAGACAAAATGAATGTAACAGTTTTATTATAAAAAGTTTTTATG
>PVKE010013315.1:0-36775 GCA_004027555.1 Craseonycteris thonglongyai | reverse complement strand
AGAGGCCCCGTGATTCGCTGGGCCAGGCTCTTGCTCTTATCCCACCGTGACCCATCCAGAGATGAGTCCACTAAATAGAGACCTGGGCCCACCAAACTGTCATCAGGATGGCACAGGTCTGCCTCCCTCTCTTACACTGACTTGAATGTCACAGGTGACCCAGAGGTCATCAGACTTGAATAAAAATGGGGGCTACAGGCCTCCCAATCTCAAGATGGTATAGAGCGGGGGTGGCGAACCTATGGCACACGTGCCCAAAGTGGCACGCAGAGCAATTATTTCGGCACGCGGAGCTGTAAATACCATTTAAAAAATTATTGTTTATGCTCTTATAGACATAAAAATAATCAATACTCTCTCACTCGATGGGTTGACACGCGAGTAGAGCGAGTATACTCTTATTTCATAAACTTTGGCATTCAATAGCCAAAAGATTTGCCACCCCTGAGAGCAAAGCTCCAGAGGGACACCTTTGCTCACTGTGGCCTCCAGGATGCAAGGTATGAGTACCCCTGAAGTTCAGAAAAATTAAAAAATAGAAAGTTTAATTAAAGCCTCTCTGTCTAATTGCCTTCTTGTTGGCATATGCGGTACTTTGGAGTAAAGAAAACAGTACTCTTGACCCTCCCTGTCAGCCTGGGATTCGTGAACTTGGGCCTTCTGTTAGCAGGAGCACAAGGTTGGTTCTGCCTCTAGGAGAAAATGCAGAAGTCTTTGTGACCTGCTGATGGCGAAGAACTTCTCTAAACCCCCAAATTCCAAGGTAAAAAAGTGATGGATTTGATAATCCTAGCATTAAAGTGTTTTGCTTAACAAAATTAATAGATGAATATAATTTGGAAGATACTTGTCTAAAAGTGACAAGGGATTACTGCTTAGAATACACTAGGAACTCCTTTCAATGAACAAGAAAAAGTCAGGAACCCTAAATGACAATTGGACAATGGATATGGAGAAATAATTCAATGAAGCAAAACCCCAAAGGCCAATATGCTGTGCTATAGAGATACTTAAACTTAGAGTCAAATAAATAAAAACAAACAAACAAATGAAAAACAATGAGCTATGCCTCTACCTATCAGATTGGCAAAAATCAAACATTCTGTCCTAAGTATCAGAGGCTGTCAGGAGAAATGGGAAACAGGAAACTTCATGTCAGGGTGAGTGCAGGTTGGGGCAGCCTTGAGAAGAGCAAATAGACGTACTTTGTCAAGTGCACATGGCTCTCTATCCCAAGTACACAGCTTGGGACCACTGGCTAAGTCTCACTTGGGTCTGCTCAGAGAATGTCACTGTGGTGTTGTTTACAATGGCAGGGAGTTGGAAACCATGCATATGTAAGATGTAGTGAATGTACACAGGGACTATTTTGCAGAAGCAACAGGCTAAACTGTACACACAGCAACACAGCTGGATCTTAATAACAAAGGCTAAAAGAAAAAGGAGGGAAGTGGATGGGGTCTATAGCACAGTATCCCCGATGTAAATGAAAACTGGACACAAAACAATACCTGTGTTAAAAGAACACATGTAAACAAAAGGCTTGACTCCAAACATATGGGAGAGGGGAATCAGACTTCAGCCTCTGAAGTCTAAAAACAGCCACAGCACTGATGGGCCTTGTTGATGGTGGCGGTTGCTCTGTCCTTTTCGCCCACCAGAGACAGGCACTTCTATGGAGACAGCAGCACAGCCTGGCTTCCAGAAGCCAACAGCCTCCATGTCACATTCCAAGGAGCTCCTGGTGTCAAACCCTCCCTCTAGCAGGATTTGGCCAAGCTATTGAACTCTCTCCAAACCTCAGCTTCCTCCTTAAGAGGTAGGGTCCTGACCCACCCACTTTGAGTGATTGTAAGATTTTAATTGGGTACATGTGAAACACCTGGTCCATGGGCCAAGCCCCGCCCATCGTACGTACTCAGAAAATGCCAGTTTCTCTTCTATCACCTCTAAGATGTCCAATGTCCCCATGATTTCCTCCCCATACCCATCCCTAGCAAATCCTCCCCTTGAGAAACATCTAGAACTCACACTAACCACCATTATTACTACTCTCTTGTAGGTCGTCATGGGTCTAATAGAAAGGCATGGGAAAGCTAGTAGTCTCATCTCTACTCTACAGATAAGGAAACAGGAGCCCAGTGGAGTGAACATACAAGCTTATATAGACTTCAGTGCACGACTTCAGTGAAGTTCATTCAGGAGTGAGGCTGGGTGGGAGCGAAGCGTCCCAGGACCATGTACTCCAGTGAGTATCACGCGTGTCTGTGGCTCATGTGGTCAGTAAAACGTCCCGATTAAGCCTCTCAATGCCAGGCCCTGCCTGGCTTACTAGATTATTTCCCTCTCAAAGAGAGGCTTCGGAAGGAAGACAGAACAGTGCAGACATTCTTTCATTCCACAAAGCAGCAGCTGCTGTACACTAGTAGGTGCCGACCCAGGCCTGAGGATGTAGCAATGAACAAATGAGATGTCACTCTTATTCTTTTGGAGCTTACATTCTAATGGGGGAAGAGAGATCCCAGACAATGAACAGATCAAATTAAATACCTCAGGGAGTGATGACTGCTGTGGGGAAAAATAAAATGGGTAGAAAACAAAAGGAAATGCACTGTTTTAAAAGTTAGGAGTGAATCTGGGCCAATTAAAGACAAGGGCAGGGCAGGTTGAGGTGAAAGGATGTGTATGACTGGATTTTCCATCCCTTAATTGATTTAATTTAATAGTAAGCCTTGCAAGGACAGTCAAAATGCCTCTCACAATAGTCTTTTCCCTCCTCTCAAGTGTGCAGATAAAGGTCTCCCATTTGCAAAGCTAATCCAATCCACACACAAACCTCAAGACTCAGAAGTGATCTCCATTTTATAGTTGCAGGAATAGAACTCAGACAAGGGAAATGACTCACCCAAGATCACCCAGCAACTAAGCACCAGAGACAGGCCTTAAATTCCAGTCCTGCGCCAGGGCTGTTGCTGCCAGATTCCACTGCCTGGCTTGATCAGTAAAACAAGGATGGCTTGCTTGCCCCTTGGCACTAAGAACAAGAATGTTAATGATAATCATGGTGCATGGTTACCTTACAGTTAGTTTCAAGATGCTTTTATGTCACAAATTCCTTGAATACTTCCAAGAAACTAGGGCTGGGAAAGAGTTGAACTTGTGTCCGGTCACATGGTTGGAAGCCCTCGGTCTGATGTGTAGAAAATATCACCTTTACCAGCTTGGCACGGGACTCCCTACAGACACCAAACCATTACATGCCCTTAAACACAGCACTCACAGTTGGCTTCAAGTTCTGCTCTGAGTCACTCAGCCCCCCATGGGCTTTCTTACTTCCTGTTCTAGAAGGAGGACATCTGCATGAAGGGTCTGTGCTCCACCGGATCTCTCTGCTCCTCCCTCCTAGCAGCGCCCTTCCCTGAGGTGTGCTTTCAGACAAGCTGGGGAACTGTGGTCCCCTAATTTGTTGCATTCCTCGGGAAAAGGCACAGAGGAAATATGAGCTGTTAATGTGATGATGGTTAGTACTAGTGAAGGTAGAAACCTCTAGGCAATGCTTACAGCACATGTGATCACCCACGTCCCCAGCCCCTGTAATTCTGAAGAAAATAAGCTTCATTTTACCTCCCAAGCTCAGAACTATGCTTTAGTCCTGATCATTGGGGCAAATGGTTCCAAGCAGCATTTTGAAAGTGCACAGGGATAAAAGGTGGCCGTGAGCAGCCATTTCCACTGATGGAGGAAGAGTTTCAAGATGTCAGGGCTAGAACCTGGATTTAGAAAAGACAATGAATCCTTTGAGAGCAGATCCACAGGGCTCCTGCTCTGCCTCTACCCCCACCTCCCACCCCCGGGCCAACCCCGTGCACGGATGGACTTCCTGGACTTTCACAAGGGCCACAAACACTTCGGCACAGGCACACCGGCTTTTGTACTGTATCATTACCCCAGCTTATGAGGTCTGTTTTGAGTGGTGATTTTATTTTTTCCAATCTCAGTCTAAAAAGGTCAATCCAATACTTAATAGATAGACATTCTGGGATTTGTAATAAAGGCAGGACCATAGGATGGGATTTGGAGAGCAGGACTATTTTCTTTTGCAATAAAATGTAATAAGAGAATCTGCAAGAAGCGAGGTTAATGTTATATGTTGGAGGTAGTGGATAGCTTTGCTGTGTCAGGACTTAAAAAGCGCCTGCTCCTTTGGTAGAACCAGGCTTCTCCTCCCTTTGCAGGGCTCCTCCAGGGAATCAGCAAAGGTGTGGAGTAGGAAAATGAGGTCATCTCTGTGCTGCTAACTATTCATGTGTGAAATCAGAAACCGAT
This sequence comes from Craseonycteris thonglongyai, assembly GCA_004027555.1. Lineage (NCBI taxonomy): Eukaryota > Metazoa > Chordata > Mammalia > Chiroptera > Craseonycteridae > Craseonycteris > Craseonycteris thonglongyai. The sequence goes on along the minus strand of PVKE010013315.1, from coordinate 32,449 downwards.
CTTTGTCTCAGAGCCAATAAAAGAAGCGGGAGGACTGTAACAGAATCAGGTCGAACTGGGTATGAATCCTGATTTGAGAACTTGGACAAATCATTTGACTTCTCTAAGACTCAGTTTCCTATGCTGGATGTGGATGTTCTCATTTTATAATGAGAACAACTGCTTGTTTAGCATGGTATACAAGCTCATGAAGATATGGGGCTTGGCATGTAGTAAGTTCTCAATAAACATCAGGATCCACATTACTCCCTTCCTTTTGACAAATTAACTTCCTGCATTATATATGGGGGAGATGGATGGTGAGCCTTGGTAGCATGGATACAAGTTGACTCAGGCAGGGGTCCAGCTTCCACAGCCTAGTGGGGAATCAGCCATGAAGTCAATCAAGTATATTCATGGAGACATTTTCAAAGCACAGAGGAGAGAGAGCTGAATGCTTAGCACAGGAAGATTTTGTCTTTTTTTTCATTAGGTCAGGTTTTTTTAACTATAAAAAATTCATGGAAGGGATGCCAGGATAACTCAACAGGCTGAGCGCTTGTCTTACAACCACAAAGTCCAGGAGTCAAATCCCGGCCGCGGTCCATGAAAACCCATATGCTGAACTGTGGCGCAACTGGTAACCACCTGGATGTCAGCGAAGGTTCTCGCCTCCCATGCGGGAGGCCACTGGTTCAGTTTCCACCCTGTGTGGCCCCCACATCCACCTGTGTGGAATGAAACCATGTCACAACTAATGATGTACAACTATGGAGACTGTTGTGGGACATCTTCCCTTCCTCTCTCTCTCTCCCTCCCCATTCTCTCAAACAATAAAATCTTTCAAAAAATAAAAAACAAATCTTTCTTAAAAAATATATGTAAAAAAGACGTCAAATATATATAAGGGAATCTACTTTTTTGTTTATTAATAAATCTGTAGCAGTTAGAAAATACCTGATATGTAGTAGATGCTCAATGAACATTCAAAGGATGGATGGATGGATGGATGGATGGATGGATGGATAGATGTGCAAATGGGTGGATGAATAGGTGGGTAGGTGGGTGGAAAATCAGGGAGCACACCAGAGAGGAAGTAAGGAATAAACCACTGGGTCAACACAGTAAAGGAAAGAAGGAGGTAGGAAGAGCCTATAAAATCACCAATTCCTTCACTTTCTCCAGCAATATAAATTATCATTTTATAAAATAAAAACAATTTTGTTCATCTAAAATGCAAAATTTGGTGATGTGGATAATTCCTAAAAGAACTGTTTTATATATAGGCACCACATACCATGGAGTTCATCAACATTATCTCCAAGAAACCAGGAAGTTAAAGGCAAAGATATTGATGTGGAAGCTCGAGGACTTGATTACTGGCAATTACTTTCAATTCCATAAATTCCAAGGCGGAGGAAAGCAAGTGTTCCAGGACATTCAGGGTGGAGAACTGTCCAAGGCTAGAGAATGGGGGAGGGAGGGGACACACAGGCAAGCCAGGCCTGGTGGACCAGGACCAATCAATGCTCGACCACCAAACAACAGGTGAGTCAGAGATGGCAACTACCATGAATTCAAGCCAGAGCCAAGGGTCATCTGATGATTTGCCAAGACAAAATTCAGGGAACGAATGGGCACTGCTTGAAAGTTGAAATCTTTAAAGATTAATCTTTCCACTTTGTGACACGTTGGTCCTTCCAAATCACCTCCAACACATGTGGCTATTAATACACAATTAAGAATGATACCAGGAAGCTGGGATAGCTCAGTGGTTGTGCTCACCTCACAATCATGAGGTCTGGGGTTTTTGATCCCAGGCATCAGCCTGTGCAAAATCTACATGCTGAACTGTGGTGCAACTGGTAACCGCGAGGATGGAGGCTAAGGTTCTTGCCTCCCATGTGGGAGTCGCCTGGCTTGATTCCCGCCCTGCGCGGTCCCACATCCACCTGTGAGGAATGAAACCACAACTAACGATGTACAACTATGGAGACTGCTCTGGGCCCTCTCCCGTTATCTCTCTCTCTCTCTCTATCTCTCTCTCTCTCTCTCTTAAGAAGAGAGAGAGAGAATGATATAGCAGAAAGGCCCCATGTGCACTTTTGCAGAAATTAGCATAGGTGTGGGGAGGACATCTGTGTCCTTATGTGACAAAGTCACTTGTCACATAAACCTTTATACATAAATTTATATACAACCACACACCAATGTAGAAACTGAATAAACTGACTCTAAGGTGATAAACATTTTACATATTGTCCTGTTATTGGAAACCATCATTTGACATGGCTGCATTTAGCCCACTGCGTGAATACAATGACAGACATTTCCCTGTATTCACTGGGGATTGGTTCCAGGACACCCCTTCCCTGGAGATATCAAAATCCACAAATGCTCATGTCCCTTATATAAAATGAGTAGCATTTGCATGTAACATAGATATATCATCCCGTATACTTAAAATCATCTCTAGATTACTTATAATACTTAATACAATGTAAATGCTATATAGTTGTTATATTCTATTGTTAATGGAATAATGACAAGAGAAAAAGTTTATGTATGTTATACCCCATATATGTTCACACAGATGCAATCATTATAGGCCTAAACACATGGTACACATTAACCACAATGTAACATTAAATTATTTTTAATTTTTCAATTACACTTGACATTCAATATTATATTAATTTTAGTAGTTAGGCATTTATATAACTTACAAAGTGATTACCCCAATAAGTCTAGTACCTACCTGGCACCATACATAGTTATTATGCTATTATTTACTCTATTCCCTATGCTATACTTTACATTCCCATAACTATTTTGTAACTACCAATTTGTACATCTGATTGCCTTCACGTTTTTCATCTAGCCCCCAAAGCCCCCTCCCATTTGGCAGGCATTGGTTTGTTCTCTATATCTGAGTCTGTTTCTGTATTGTTTGTTTTTCAGATTTCACATATAAGAGAAATCATATGGTGTTTGTCTTTCTCTATCCGACTGTTTCACTTAGCATAATGCCCTTTAGGCCCATCCATGTTTTCCCAAATGTTAAGAGTTCATTTTTTTTTTGTTACAGACTTATTATTTATTTTTTATTCTTTTTGACAGAGAGGGGGGAGGGGGGAAAGGAGAGAGAGAGGGAGAGATACAGAGACAGAGAGAAGGGGGAGGGCCCAGAACAGTCTCCATAGTTGCACATTATTGGTTTTTCCACATAGTTTCGTTCCACAGGTGGGCGCAGGGCTGCACAGGGAAGGAACTGGGATGGGGGTCTAACCCCAGTAAGAACCTAACTGGGGGAACTCCCCAGTTCAGTGCATGGATCCACATGGGCCGGGGCCGGGGCCGTGATTCGATCCTCAGTCCCCAGGGCTGCAAAGTAGTGCTAATCCACTCAGCCATCCTGGCTGGCTTCCCTTCATTATTTTTTATGGTAGAGTAATATTCTGTTGTATATACGTACCACATCTTCTTTTTATAATACAATCATCTACTGATAAACACTTAAGTGGCTTCCATATCTTGACAGCTACAAATAACGCTGCAATGAACATAGGGGTGCATATGTCTTTTCAAATCAGTGTTTTAGATTTCTTTGTATAAATAACTCAGTAGTGGAATTGCTGGGTCATACGGTAATTCTAGTTTTAATTTCTGGAGGATCCTCTATACTGTTTTCCATAGTGGTTGTACCAATTTGCAGTCTCACCAACAGTGCATAAGGTTCCCTTCTCTCCACATTCTTGCCAACGCTTGTTTTTTATTTATTGGTGATAGCCATTCTGACAGGAGTGAGGTGATATCCCGTTGTGGTTTTAATATGTATTTCTATGATGATTAGTGACATTGGCCATCTCTACATAGTCTTTGGACAGATGTCTATTCAGTCATTCCGTCCATTTTTAATTGGATTATTTTTTTTTTTTGGTGTGAAGTTGTATGAGTTCTTATATATTTCAGATATTAACCCTGTATCGAATGTATCATTGACAAATACCTTCTATTTAATGGTAGGTTGTCTTTTTGCTTTGTTGATGGTTCCCTTTGCTGTGCAAAAACATTTTAGTTTGATGTAGTCTCATTTATTTTTTCTTTTGTTTATCTTGCCCAAAGAGATAAAAAAAAGATAAAAAAATTTCTTGTACTAAAAGTAATGTCAGAGAGTTTACTGCCTATATTTTCTTCCAGAAGTTTTATGGTTTTGGGTCTTACATTTAAGTTTTTAATCCATTTTGAATTTATTCTTGTAAATGATAAAAGAAAGTGGTCTAGTTTCTTTCTTTTGCATGTATCTGTCCAGTTTTTCCAACATCGTTTATTAAAGAGACTATCTTTACTCTTGTATATTCTTGCTTCTTTTGCCATAGATTGACCATATAGGTACAACATAGCATTTAAAAAACTATTTTCAAGCTAGGGTAAGTTGGCCAACCAACTACAGTGGAAAACCCATTCTCTTACTTTCAGAGATTTATTCTATCTTGTTTCCAACTTTCCTCTGTTATAGATGACAGTGTAATCCTATCTTTAAGTATGAATTTTTTTTCTTATCTTGGGTCATATCCACAAGGTAACAGTTCAAAATTGATATCATTGAATCAAGGGTGTAAATTTTGTCAACAAGTTTTCCAAAAGGCTTGGGATGATTTACATGAAGATGCCAGTTTTGTCACAGATTCACTAATAGAAATGATTACTAAAATTTTCTTTTAGTAGTTTAATAGGAAAAAACTGATGACAGGTTAATTTCCAAAATAGTTGTAGTATATAGAAAAACATAATGCTACAATAAAGTTTTAACAAACTCTAGGAATGTACTACAGAGAAGGGACATCAGTTGAAAGTCTAAGATAATTAATAAACATGCACGCTTCATGGGAATTCGGCTCCGGTTTCGACTATGGGCATGCCTTGAACTCATTCTCTTTTCACAGACTCTAATGCCACTTTGCCCTTTTTTTCTGGGCATTAGTCCCTGTGGGAATTCCATGAGAAAGGCTGGAAAGGAATGCGAGAGAGGGATTTCATATATTCCCTTTGTCCAGCCCATAATAAGGATTATGCGAAATCTTTTGTCCAGCACATATAAAGTGCCATGGCAGTTAATGAATAAGTTAATTGGTTGAATCATTCTAGTGGGGACTTCTAATTCATTCTGAGTAAGCCTGTAAGCCCATAATGTGTCAGTAGAAGATTAGGACCGCATTCAAGAAAGAACTAAGAGACCAGGTGGCTCAAAGGAGCCACCCCGATACTTGAACTTTGCTTTTTTTTTTTTTTTTAATAAGAGTTATATGTTCTCATTAAAGAAAACATGGAAAAATACAAAGTAAAACAAAAACAACAATTACTGTACAATTTCACAATCCATAGCCAATCTTTTGATGTATTTCCAAGAAAATACCTTTGAAGTTTATAAAACTGAGATTAGACTGTGCATAGAATTTTATTTGGCTTCTTCCATTCAACATTATAGATGTCTCTAATAAAAAAAATTTTCTTCTAAAACATATTCAAGGCTAAAGATTTTTACCTAACATGGATGTATCATGAATGTACAATCATTTTCTTTGTTAAATACAGTACTTCTGATGTTTTCTTTGATTTTTTTTTTTATCCTTTCATTTCGTCAACATATATTTAGTGTATGCTTGCTGTGTGGCATGGAGCGGATCAACACAACAGTCTTATTCCCTTGTCCTCGGGGAGAACAACATTATGCAATTAGCGCACACATATTTAATCAAAGCTGTGTACATGTAATAAGAGAAGCATCCTTGGAGCTGAGACGGGAAGGCTGGTAGGGGATAGCAGAGTCCAAATAGGAGTCAGTGAATCCCAGGAGGGGGAAAAGGCACTGGGAAGACGCTGGCAGGAAGAGCTGGTGAGCTGGGGGAAGGACAGACACTCTGTCCTGGGAGCAGGTGGGAGGGGCAGGAAGCTGCACCGCTGGTCACTCTAAGCTAAGCACATTGGAAAGCCATTCACACTGTGAGAAACACAGGATGTACCTTCACATCTTAAAAGAAAATGTGTATTAACACCGAGAACACCATGGGACTGGATTCCTTCGACCTGACAAGCCTCTAATTAGCAGCCCGTTTGCGTTCCAATTTCACGGCTGGCCAGTCTGCCTGCCCATCCTGCCACTGCAGGTGACCTGTACACAGCAGCAGGCCAAGCATCCAACAGGAGACAAGCCGTCACCTCACAGAACAACAGAGACCCACAGAACCGGTCCTTACCCCGTCATGCGTTTCACCCATAAGGAGGGTTGGCCATAGAGAGGACAGGTACAGGCACACAGAATTTCAGAGGACAGGATATGCAACATCTGCTCAATAACTTTTTGATAAATTCGTGAATGAACTGTGGTCCCAATGTCTCTTATTTAATGCTCATTAGAAGCTGGCCAAAGCACTCCTCCCTCTCTAAGGACGACAATGATGCCCTGCTAACTTCTTGTCCTGCCTTTGCTAGGGCAGTGTATCCTTTCTGAGTGGCTCACGTTCAGCCCTGCCTCCTGCCCATCCATAGCGACTCTCAAGAAAGGATCCGTGCGTGTTCTGTGTGGAGCCCCCGGAGCTGGTGTGCAGGCTGACGAACGGCCTGCAAAGACACCGATCCTGATTCCTGGAACCTGTAAATGTTACCGTTTGGACAAAGGATCTTCACAGGTACGACTAGGAATCTTAAAATGGGGAGATTATCCTGGACTGTCTGGGTGGTCACTAAATGCCATCACAAAGGTCCTTGTAAGAAACAGGCAGAACGAGATTTGGCATGCACATGAGGAGAAGGGGATAGGGAGATGGGGACAAAGTTGGAGCAATGTGGCCATAAGCCAAGGACTTCCTGCAGCTCCCAGGAACTAGAAGAGACATGGAGTGGATTCGCCCCTAGCGCCTCAGAGGGAGCACAGTGCTGTTGAAACCTTGATCGCAAGCGCAGCGGTACAGATTTTAGGCTTCTGGCCTCCAGAACTGTGAGGCCACGAGTGACTGCTGTTTTAAGCCAAGTTTGTTGCAATTTGTTACAGTTGCCACAGGAAACTGATACAGCTGAGTAGTGGGTGGTTCTGGGGGTCAAGACACGTTGTCTATCATCCCAGCTCTGAACCTCACTTAGCAAGTCTCTTTTGGAACTGGGGTTCTCACCCAGACTTCATCTTGACTCACAGCCAGCCCTGAGCAAGCCTTTACTTTCCTAACCAGTAAGATGGGAGTGTAGCGGATACTGGGATAGCTTACCATTTGCGCCCTTGCCTCACAATCGTGAGGTCTGGGGTTTGATGCCTGGCCCCAGCCTGTGCAAACCCATATGCTAAACTGCAGCACAACTGGTAACTGCCAGGATGGTGGCAAAGGTTCTCGCCTCCCACACGAGAGGCTCCCAGTTCAGTTCCTGCCCTGCATGGCTCCACACCCACCTGTGTGGAATAAAATCATGTCACAGCTAATGATGTACAACTATGGAGACTGCTCTGGGCCCTCCCCCTTCTCTCTCTCTCTCTCAAATAATAAAATACATCCTTAAAACAAACAAATGTGACTTGTATTCATATTATTTTTTTATAAAAGGATGGGAGCCTTAACAGTCACCAGCAGACAGAGGCACTGGGGGACGGAGTGGGACATGTATGAACAAGCCCTAACACAGTGCCAGGCACACAGCAGTCACTCCACGTGCTTGGCTTCTGTTCTGATTAGTCGGGCTGGCTGAGCACTGACTGTGTGCCAGACACTGAGCTAAGGCTTCACCAGAGAAAACGGTAGCATTTCCCTGAGGGGCATCGGAAGGGGTAAGAAGGCCCCTAAATGCGAGGTGCTTTGAGCTTCCAAGGAAGTGGAGTAACAGAATAGGATTTACTGAAAAGGAGCAACGTCCTAGAAAGAAACACAAGTCAAAAAAAAAAAACGCAGTTCAGTAAGCCACAAATTACGGTATACAGTAGTCCCCCCCTTACTCATAATTTCACTTCCTGCTGTTTCAACTGCCTAAGGTCAATCACGGTCCAAACATATTAGCTGGAAAGTTAGAGAACTAAACAATTCATAAGTTTTTAATTGCATGCCGTTCTGAGTAGCGAGATGAAATCTCACACCATCTGTTCTGTTCCACCCAGGACGCGAATCATCCCTTTGTCCAGCATATCCGCTCTGGATACACTACCTGCCTATTAGTCACCTAGTAGCCATGTCGGTTATAAGACCCACTGCGGTGAAATCGCAGTACTTATATTCAAATAACTTTTATTTTACTGAAAGATGGCCCCAAAGTATGAGAGTAGTAATGCTGACAATTCAGATGTGCCAACAAGAAACCACAAAGTGCTTCCTTTAAATGACAGGGTGTGTTTGTAAAGGAAAATCATAGTACATGTAGTATATTAGTGGTTTCTGGCATCCACTGGGGGGCCCTGCAACATGTACCCCATAGAGAAGCCGGGGGAGGCTACTGCAGAATTCTTTACTTCGCTAAGGTTACATTTCCCCTCTTTTCTCACCTGCCAGGATAGCTTCCTAGTGAGGGTGTCTTTCCCATAACACAGAGGTCAGACTCAAACACCAAACACAGCTGAACTCCTTCTCATTTGGTCATCTCTTCTGTGCGCTCCTTCCTAAGGACTGACTTCTCTGGACCCACTGGTCTAAAATGAAAAACAAGAAGTAAATGAAAATAGGGGGCTGCTGGTATCACCTATAAATAGGCAGGCTAAAAGGACGACTGTTGCTCCCTAAGTACTAATACTTTGCTCTCTTGTGGGAGTTCTCACCCATGCCCTGGACAGTGAAGAAGACCCATCAAAGCCCCAAATCTGTCCTGCGCCTTTGGGGCCCCTGCAGGCTGGAGGCGGAGCCCTGGGCCAGGAGCCCTGTCTGGTTCCTTCTCCGGGTCCCTGCTTGAGACCTCAGTCTGGATAGGAGATCATGCCCCCTGTTCCCAATAAAAATGGGGAGGAGCAAAAGTAGATGAATGAGAACAAGACTGGCAGAGAAGGCACGGTTCACAGATGCCCCGCTAAGTGACCAGTGTGGGAAGCAGATTCTAGTGCTTTCTCCTGGATTTCAGACTCCCACCTTGGGGTCCACCTTGCTGCGAACCACTTCTTATCTCGCCTTAAGTTTGAATGCGGTTCCCGCACCCCAAGGAAGCAGAAGAGCTGGTTAAATGGTGAGAGCAGGCTCTGGGCTGCTCATCCCACCACTGATGAACTGGGAGATCTTGGCAAAGGACCTCAACCTTCCCTTCTATATAATGGGGATAATAAAAGGAAGATCGGGAAAGGATGGCTCAGCTAGGCCGTAACTTATTCTTCCTTTATCCTGCCATCTGCATTCATTCTGGGAACACACTGGTCAATCAAGTCCCTGTACTCATGGAGATGACAGAGCTAGTAGGGGCGTCTGACAATACGTGGGGAAATAAGGTAATCATAGCTGTGAGTAAAAGCACAGTTTGATGAGAAAGTCAAGAAAGGCTTTTATAAAAGCCAGTGCTGAACAGGCACATTAGGGAAGAATGAACCAGCAGCATCTGAGAGTTCTGTTTTATGGCAAAGGGGTAGGAGGGGCTCAAGGAACAGAGCAGATGTCAGTGCTCAGAACAGCACGAGGAGGGTGGGAATGGGACGAGGAAGGTCAAAGAGCTACTTCACAGGCCAGGTCACATCAGAGTTGTTTAAATCTCGTGTTAAGTGATGAAAACCTACTGTAAAGGCTTTTCTACAGTGGAATGAGGTTGCCGTGTCTGTTAAACGATGACTCTGGTTGCAGTATGGAGACTGTACTAGAACAGAGTGGAAATGGGCGCACTTGGACACTCTCAGGGAGAGATGACAGTGCACTGTCCCAGAGTGGCACCATCAATCTGGAGAGAGATGGGCAGGTTCAAGAGGGGTACTGATGATATGGGACATTTACCTGAGCTCTGTCCAGCACTATATAAAGCACTAAGCCTTCACTCTCTCATGTGACCCTCTTGGCAGCCCTTTGAGGTCAGTACTATATTATTTCCAGGTGAGAAAACTGAAGATCAGAGAGGTTAGGTAACTTCCCCAAGATCACACAGTTAGGAAGTGGTAGAGGCAGGTTCTGAACTGAGGCCACCCAGTCCCAGAGCCCACAAAGTGCTCTTACACCCACAAGTCTCGAACATAGATGGGCTGAGGTGGGTGAGCGAAAGGAAAACAGAGGTAGCTTCCAGGGCTTAGGATGGAGCGACGAGGCTGATGCTGGTGCTGTTCACAGATGGGCATAAACTGAGGAACAGATTGGCCTGTGGGGGTCGGGTAGGAAGGCTGGGAGTGGAGGATTGGCAGGTACAAGCGCTCTGTTTTGGACATATTGAGGTCCAGATGCCTTCATTTGCTCCTTACCTCCCTTTTGTGTTCCCTGCAAAGTGGTGGAGGGAGGTGTGTGGGCAGGGCTGGTGGGCAAAGGGAACTGGGGCAATTTTTCTGTCTACATGACCCCTCTGTCCCACAACATACACAGGTGTGAGCCTCCCAATGTCCTTTTCTAAAAGAAGGTAGGACAGCAGGTGTTCAGAAAAGGGAGTAAGCATGTAATAAGAAAAGCAAACCAAAACTGTCCGAATGAATTGTAAGTTTTCTCACAAGTTATTGAGAATGGCATACAGAATCCCAAACTATTTCAGGGATGAGGCAGTGTCAGGGGATGATCTTATCCTTGAGGTCCCACTGCTGAGTCAGGTCTTAGAAACAAGATTGACTAATCGATTTCAGTGTTTACTTACCTCGGTAGGCTGCTGATAAATGCTAACCAAACAAGGGTTCATGGTCACATGGGCTTGGGAAAAGCTTCACTGCAGGACTTCTCAGAATCTGGAACCTGGGAATGTGCACTGGTGACTCTCCAAGAAGCAAGATCATTTCTCAAATGTTTTGGATCACAGAATGCTGTTATAGCCAAGCACCTCAGGGCACAAGTGTTCCTGAGAAGAGGCTGGGGAAACTGTTCACCTAATCCTTTTCATTCTTAAGGGGAAGGCAAAAGAACCATTCCTCAGAATTAATGTGAAAGTCTTCTGTGTGTGACCGGAAGCCTTGTAGGGAGTGACGAATACAAGAGGCTGTGTGGTAAGACGTGGGACCGAATACATATTGTGTGACCAGGGGCCGGCTAACAAACTACCCTGAATCTTGGTTTCTCAACTGTCCATTGAGGATGAGAATAACACAGAACACAGAAAAGAGAGTTCTGTGAGAATTATGAGACTTATGCTGAGGCCCAGCAGCAGGACCGGAACACAGGAGGCATCTCTGGATGCTCTAAGATCTCGGGCAGAATCCTGACAGCCCTGACTCATCAAAACGCGATCTGTGTGAGTCAGAGGACCCTGCTGACTCCCCTGCTCCACCAGCTCCACCTTCCCTTGGCAACTGCCATCCTCAGGTGGCCAAATTCCCTGCCATTATCTGGCTTCTCAAGTGGTCAGTCAGGGGGCAATGAAGTCCCACCTGGACTTCAAAACCAGCCCTGTTGGGCGGGCGGTAATTGCAGCTGACGATGCAATCCTGCCCCACGGCTTAAACGGCCTGACAAACTCCAGGAGGGAAGGACTAGGCAGTGTGCACAGCTTTCTAAATGCGTCGGGTTTCTGGAATGCTCCAGGGCTCCCTGTCTACTGCAGCCATGGCTTTTGCAGTAGCTCGAGTATGCAAGAGTCCCCGCCATCTGCTCACCGCTCAATCATGTGCTCAACACATCTGGATCGATCCCCTCTCTGGATGGAACACACAGTCGATCCGGTATTAGGGTACAAAGGGCTGCTAGTCTAGTAGACAAGGTGGACAAGTGGTTGGTAAGCACTGAAGCAGAGCCATGAACAAAGGTGTACGAGAAGAGGAAGGATGAGGTTTTGGTTCATTCCTAACTTCAAAATAGCCTCACATGTAAGGGAGCATTTGGCATGTACTCAACAATCAGAAGATTTTTGAATACGGTAAATGATCTCAACTCAGACCCAATTATGATGCCATTTTACAAAGGAGAAATCAGAGAATCAGAGGTCTAGGGAGCTTCCCAGGATCACATAGCTCACTAGGGGAGGGCTGAGACTCAAGTTTCAGTCATACGCCTGGGTACTCTTCAGCAGGCACCCCCGAGCCAGTTCAGCTGAGCCAACAGTGCTCATGCCAGGGGGTCCTCTGCAGGTTAGAGGAGACAGCTCTGTGAACAGCTTTCCTTAACCTGGATGCTTCCAACACATGCTGTGTCTTCCACTTCGCATTTCTTTCCTCTGCCTTGTGCAGACTTGGCTTTTGATGGAACAAAAGCCTCCTACTTATGTACATGCCACTCTCAGTCCAGAATTTACTCCAAAAGAACAAACATGGAGTTCGCAAAGAAGCTTTTACCAGCACCCGTGCCCCGAGATCAGCATCGGTAACTCCACAGCCAGCTCTCCGAGAGGACATCCTGATGGAAGCTTCTCCAAACAGACTCCGAGCGGGTGCTGGGGCTCGAGACCCTGGAGCCTAGTGCCTGAGCCCTACGTGGAGCTGGGCTGGGGAGTGTGGGAGGCTATTACCATGAGACTTCGTCTCCAGAAGGGGCTGGGAGCCTCATCTCCAAAGGCTGGGGGCTGGCTCCAGGCCTGAGAAACAAAACCACCCCTTTCTTGTGGAGAGAATCCTTAGAATAATATTTATGAGACATTAAAACCATTGCCATCAATTCTTTAAAAAAATTCCTGTACGTGTAATTATGGGTCCAGGATGAGATTCCTGGATGCGGTCTAATTACTTCCCTGCAGCTCACGTTCCCCAGGGGCTGAGGGCAGGAACACTCTGCCTGTGGATCTGCTTCCTCATCTCCTGCCTCCCCGGGGCCCTTGCAGCCTCTTCCTTTCATGAGAGAATTGCTGCTTCTCAACAGCTACCCCTGCCTTCTAGCCACCCTGTGCCCTGCTCTGAGCCAGGGAGGAGGACCCAGGCGGTGCACCGGGGCGCCCCTTGCAGGCCAGGTGGAGATGGGGGGCAGGAGGAGGAGAGGCCCGGGGTTTCTCTCCTGCCCCTCCCTCCACTGGTGCTGCCCCTTCAGGACCATAGCTCCCGCCCACAGCCTTGTCAGCAGGCTCCCTGCTCCCCCAGCTGCAGAGAGGGCATTGTCTCCTTGCCCCTTCAGACCAGCATGGCTTAGGCTCCACCCACCTCAGCGGCCTCCACTGTCTCTGGTTTATTCCCTCAATCCTGCCTGCCCCACTTATGCTACATAGATCCTGCCTTCAAGTCTCTTTATTTGAACCATCTGGGATGCATTCTATTTTCTGATGGGAATCTGACAATAAGCAAATCAAGAAGAGAACTGAAATATTTTGGGCTCATGCCACAAACGAGGTAAGGAATAAATCTGCTCAACCCCCACCTCACGGGTTTGTTTTGTCATTCTGTGCCATGTGTGGCTGCCACAGATACAGGGGCGCTGGGCAAGGAAGCACCGATTCCTGTTTCCTCTCTCCGTGTGTGTGTGTGTGTGTGTGTGTGTATGTGTGTGTGTACCACACAGATGAGTCTATCTTTTACCCCAGTCTAAAGCAGAACACTACATTACCCACATCCTTGGTAAACAAAATATTAGAAAGAATAATAGAGATTGAATTTTCTATTCATCATGAATTCACCCAACCTGCCCTGAGAACCTTCTGTGTGTCAAGTCCTGTACAAGAAACTGTGGTACAGAATGAACACGTACCTGAGGCCTGGTGCCTGCCCTGGAGCACTGCCGCACCACTGAACCTCAGATTTCTGTTGAGTGACTAAAAAGAGACCTTCTGGAGCAGAATAAAGATCACCTGCCCCATTGTCCTGCCCTCCCTACTGGTTTTGTCTGGCAGGAAACCGCCAGATGTGCACGCGCGTGCGCACACACACACACACACACACACACACACATACTCTTTGGCGTGAGCGGGAATTCTCGCCTGGTGCCACATCAATACTACTCCGCAGTGTTCTAGACCCAGGAAGTTGAGTGGCAAATTGGATGTGCACACTACAGAGGGCCCCGGGGCATATAGTTCCTTCACTTTCCTCAGCAGGACCTAGTCGGTGGTGAAAATGGGGATAACACGACAGGAATAGCGTGAGGCTGGGCAGGAATGCCTCATGGATTACTTCAATGTCAGTAGTGCAGCCACTGGCCCGTACACAGCCTGGCACGAGCTCTGCGCTGCATAGCATCCCATTCAGTGTCCTTCTTCCTGTCCTGCTCCTCATCCTCAGCCAGACGGTGAGCTCCAGGCCTGTGCCTCAGGGGGCCGGGGTTTGAGCCCCAGCCCATCAGTGACTCACCTGTGGTAGGAATGTGCACAAGCCACTCCTTCCTACTTATCCTTGGATGTCCCACCTGCACCATGAGGTGGTCAAGTAGGTGGTCAGGAAGAACTCCACCAAAAATCACTGCACATGCCAAAGCCCCTGTCACTGAGCAGCAATAGGAATAGCAAGAGAAAACTGCCTGCAGACAGAGGTGGGCTTGCAGCCCACAGTGGCATTGGAGTGACTGGAAGGCAGTGAACCAACATAAGTTAGGCCGGTGGGTGTCAGCTTGCTTGTACATTACAGTTGTCACCTGAGGAGTGTTCTGAAATCTGAAATGTTCGGACCGCTCCCAAGACCAATCAAATCAGAAATTCTGCAGCTGCTACTCAGGTATCAGTACGTATTTTTACAGCCCTCCCCATGTGATTCACACGTACAGCCAAGACTGAAAACCAGTGATAAGTATTCACTGTCCACATTTTGAGTAACTTCCACCAGATGGTCAATAATATCCATTTAGAGCATATATTTTAGACTCAGAAGGTAAGGAGTTTTTAATTATGGACACCTTAAAGAAACCACTTCCTATTTACTTGCTCCTCATCTATAAAACTAGAATCCCCTATTAAAAAAAGCACGTATGGATTAACTTCAATAATCAAACAAGGTAATTAATAACCCAGTTAGAAAACCATTTTGAAGAGCATTAAAACCTAACTACTATAAACTCCTCTTATCCAACAGATAATCCCTTATTTAAGACTTTGCTTGACTGCCTTTATTACTATAGGAAAATGTGATTGTCCCCATACCTTTGGGATGACCATCTAGAACTTTTAGAAGAGCCTGGTTCAGGGTTTCAGCCTGTGGCTGGCACTATTCCTGAATCTCCTTAACGTGTAAACACGGCTCCACGGGTCCCTCCTCCCTCCAGTTGCCCCACGGCCTCACCCACCAACTTCTACTTGCCATTTGGGACTTTGAGTACCTAATGCCTCTAATAGGTAGCACAGAACATTGCCACTCAAAGGTAGCATATTATGTCCTTTCATCCTTCGCTTGTTTCAAAAAATCACTTACTCACATTCTTTCCATTATAGAATAATGAAAAGAAGGCCACTTTGCATTCACATAGCTCTGGCCTAAAAACCCGACTCTAGTCATTCAGAAGCCAACCCACAAGTGTGCAGTCACCTGATAGCTGACGCTGAAGTGCAGTGGGGTCAGGTGGTCTTTTCAGTAGATGTTGCTAAGTCAATTAGTTATCCATATTCAAGTAATAAACCCTGACCTCTATTTTACACTAGACAGAGAAATCAATTCCAGATGGACTGTAGATCTAAGATGGGAAAGGCAAAACAATAAAACTTTTACAAGAAAACACGAGAGAGCATCTTCCTGACCTTGGAGTCGGCAAAGTTTGCTTAACAAAATGTAAAATGTACTAACCATAAAGGGGAAAAAAATCGATAAACTGAACTTCATCAAAGTATGAAACTTCTCTTTATCAAATGGTACTGTTAAGACAGTAAAAAGTATAAACCACAGAATGGGAAAAAAATATTGACAATATCTAACAAAGGATTTGTGCCAGAATATATCAAGGATTCCAACAGATAAGGAAGAAGAAAAAAAAGCAATCTTTTTTTTAAAGAAGTCTTGAATAGACACTCCACAAAAAAGGAATATCCAAAGGTTCCAAAAAGCATATTTACCATGCTGTACTTCATAAGATACTAGGGAAAGGCACATTAAACCACAATGAGATACAACTATACAACTGCCAGAATGGCTGCAATGCAAAAGACAGGTGCTATAGGGAATGTGTGGAGCAAGCAGGACTCTCATACACTTCTGGCAGGAGTATAAGTTGGTACAATCACTTTGGAAAACTGTCTGGTAGTACCTACTAAATCAGAACATACATATATCCTATAAGCCAGAAACTCCAATCCTAGGACAAAAATTAGTGCCAAAAGCCATAGAAAGAATATTCTTTGAGACACCACTTATAATAGCCCCAAACTGGAAAGTGACCAAATGTTCACCAAGAGAAGACTGCATAAATAAATTACCCACACTCACACGTGGCTATACTTACAGAGCAATGAAAATGAATGAACTAGAACCACATAGAATAACATGAATAAATCTCACTAACACAGTGCTGAGTAGAAGAAACAGAAACAAAAGGAGTATGTATGTGCTCCATGGCTCCATTTATGTTAAATTAGAACACAGGCAAAACGAATTCACAGTATTACAAGTCAGGAGAGCAGTCAGCCTTGCAGGAACTGACGGAGGGCCTGGTACATGGGCATGTTCACTGTGAAAAATTCACTGAGCGATGGGCTACGTATTTATGAGTTGTGGGATTTGCTTTATATCATTCATGGGCAAAAAGTTTATTTATACACACACATTTGACTGTTCCACTTTTTAACTGTCTGTGACCTTGGGAAAGGCACTTCATGTATCTGGTATTAAGTTTCTTTCTGTAAAAAGTTGGAATTATAATACCACCTACCTTGCAGAGTTTGTTGCTAGGATAATTTTTTTTTTAAGTATATATGCATACATAGTACCTGGCACATTGAGCATGAACTCTATAAATACGTTTCCTCTCCCTGCCCTACTGCAACTTTATAATCACCTCTTATAACCTGGGACCTAAAGGAACCATCTCTTTCCCTTTTGTGCACTCAAATAAATGAATAAATAAACAAAAACCAAAACATGACCAAACAAAAGATGTTTTGAGTGTCAGACATGGCACACATCTTTTCACGGATAGTCGTGAAATGTTTGGAGAGTCTGTGGATGGAACAATCCCATCACCCAAGTGAGAACCAGGCATGCCTCGCAGGCACAGGGCTGTGATGGGAACACAAGGATCCACCCCAGATCAGAGTGAATCCCAAAACAGTGACAGTGGGGACTGCACTCAGATGACAGAAAGAACGCAACAGGACACTGTCTGCCAATATGGCAGCCTCAGCTTCTTTTCTTTTAACCACAACTAGGCTGAGTTTTCCAGCAGCAAAATTCATCCCAGACGGAAGAAGTCAACAAAAAAGCACTCTGTTTCCTTAAAACAAGTGCCAAGTCCCAATGTGAGGAAGTGCAACTTACAGAAAACATGTGATTCCCAGAAAATAAACTTGTGATTATCAGGAATTGGAAACCAACCTCAGCTGTGGCTTCCTCCCCACTGCCTCCAGACCCAGCTCATTTTGGGGGAACGGGGGAGGGCAAGGCCTCTCATATACATGTGGGAAGGACCCTACCTAGGCCACTGAATGCGTTCCTTAGTTCTTCAATTTGTCCAGGGAACATGGATTGAGCATGGACGGGTGGTGGGCCAGCTGTATGTTGGCTAAACACGGGGCTTCTAGAGAATAGGTTTAGATCCTGCCCCTGAGGATCCATAAAGCTCATAGTCCATGGAATATTTCAAAAGGTAAATGTGCAATTACAATGCAGGGGGCCTGGGGCACAAGATAAAATGCAGAGAAATACAAGGGACTCGAGGATCAAAGGGAAGCGGACCACTTCCTAGAGAAAGGGGCACCTGAGTTAAAGCTGAAAGGATGAAGAGTTAGATGGGGACATTCCCCAACAGAGGAGACAGTGTGAGAGAAACCCAGAGGCAAGACACTGCCGCTAATGGTTCTGGACCTGAGCGTGGAGACAGAGCGCCTGAAAAGAGGCTGGAGAAGTTGGCAGCACACACCACGGTGGGACTTTCTTGGACTCTGTCCTCTAGGCCAGTGGTTCTCAGCTGCGGCTGCTCCTCAGAATTACTGAGCATGTTTCAGACCACACAGATGGCCAGGCCTCACGCCTAGAGATGCTTTCTGACTGGGCCTCGGGTCGGGTCCATCATCAGTGTTTCGTGGCAATGTCCCAGGCTCTCTTTGGCCTGCATGGCTCTAGTGCTGGGGTCTGCAAACTACAGGACTATTGGGCCTAAATCTACCTCTTTAGGGCTTGAGAAGTAAGAATAGTTTTGACAGTTAAACATTTGAGACTGAGTTCATGGTAGAAAACACTAAACTAACTCCAAGGAAGCAAACCCCAATTTAAACTTCAATCAAGCACACTGTTATCTCTCCAAAACAACGAAATTCCATTCTCCTCATCAATAGACCTGCACTACACACACACACAAATGTTAGTTACTATTAAATTACAAATTTCATGAATTAAAACTTTGTGAAAACTGGTTTTCTCTATTATATGAGTACTCAAATAATGGGCAAAATTTTACCTCTTAGATCACAAAACCTCCAACACCTACTACTGACATTTCCCAGAAAACATTTGCACTCACTTCTACTATAACTGAAAGATAGAGACGGTGCTTTTGAGCAGGAGAATAACATGGTGTGTTTGTGCTAAGAGGGTTCGGACAGCTGTGTGGGGAGGAACTTGAGGAGAAGCGACCAGAGAGGGGAAGGCCAGAGAAGTGGCCGTGGTTCAGTCTGGGACAAGGAAAAGGTGAGTCGCACAGCAGTGGAATGGACATGGGTGGGCAGGCGTGGGCCTTGGGGGTTAGAGTAGGAAGGGGCATGCACATGTCTTGGTGGCTGATTACCTGTGAAGGACAAGAGGGAGACCCAGGAGACGTCCTTGGGACCCCTGAAAACCATACAGAGCTGCCAGCCCCACTATTTCTCCATCCCGATGGGGGAGGGGAGCCTGAGGCTACTCCCAGCACATTTAGGGGAGACAATTAGAGCCCCTTTGCCTTTTCCCCTTCTTCCTGAAGTTCCCATTTGCTCTTTGTAGCCCTTGAAAATACTCACAATTCCCTTCTAGGTACATCTGTGCACAGACAAAAGAGCACAAAGGATTAGAGTCTGCTATAGCCTCCTTTGACTCCCTGAAGCCCAAGGCCCCCCATTATGGCAGAAGCATGGCTGCACCTGGATTTGAGGCCTTTGTATTGTCCCGTTATGTGCTGACATGTAATCAAGGCCACATGCCCGTCTCCTAAGTGTTTTCAGAATGTCCTCCCGTCTCTGTGTCTCAACCTCCTTGTAAGCTCCTGGAGGCCAGCACCTGCGATCTCACTCTGAAATCCCAGAGATCCTTGGCTCCAGTGCTGATTGGCCCTGGGTTCAAATCCTACCCTGCCGTGTCCTCATAGCTTTTGAGTCTTAGTTCCTATACCTGGGAGGTAGGGGTTGAGACTCTTCTATATACTGTTGTTGAGAGGCTTAACTAGGATGATATAAAGTGCCTAGTCCACATGGTAAGTGCTCAATGATGCATAGTATTTCATTAGGATGGGAAGTTCCTTCTTGGCAATTTTAACTCCTATTTGTTTGAGTCTGGCTGGAATGGACACATGCAGAGAGCAGTGTAGTTAATAATGTGAACTCAGGAGCCAGAATGCTAGAATCCTAAGCCTATCTCTGCCACTTACTAGCTGTGTGATCTTGGGTAAGTCACTTATGAAAATAGGTGCTACCTCATAGTGAGTTAAAATATGTACAGTGTTTGGAACAGTACCTGACAATAGAAAAGTCCCGTAAGTGTGAGCTATTGTGATGGCTGCATGGGTGTTTTTATTTGCTGTGGTAATTTCAACACAAGGCCAGTTACTGACTGGGACCCTGCAGACCTTACCCCAGCAGCAAGCTCATGGGCAGTTTATTTGAATAGCACTGCGCAGGGCCTGCCTCAGTGCCTGGCCTGTGCTAATCTTTGGGATGCCAAGTTGAGTGAGCCTGCCCCAGCCTCCCTGAAGGTCCCCACCCCTTTGTGAACTCCTGCACATGTACGGATTTATACAGCCTCACACAGGCGATTCTCATCTCTGTATGGATTTCTATAGTGAAGCAGTAAATATTTATCACATAAAGCCACAGGCTCTCATCAATCCTGGCCCTTGAAAAATTCTAAAAGCGAAAGATTTTTCTTTTTCTTTAATAACTCATTTGGTTGCGAAAGCTGATCTAAAGTGACACGAAGCTATTTATTGCCTTTATTTTTCCCACTCAGTGTGAACAGTTTGCTGCAGAAAAATTAATGGGTTTGATTATGGAGCTCGGTCCCAGATCCAACTGGAGGTATTATGGAATATACAGTATATTTAACCTAGTTCCTTTCTAAAATCTAAAAACACACCCAATTCCCAGACACATCTGACCCAAGGGCTTTGGGTGATGGACTGTGGACACACATTTATTATTTCCATGGACCAGGTAGGATGCCTTTCACTCCTTTCAGCCAAAAGATACAGAAAATTGGTGTTTGCCCATAACCAAATGTCTTTTCTTTCTCTTTCAAAAAGAAATCAATAGGGGGTGTTTCTTCAAGAGCGATCCAAGAAATAAAATTGGCTTTCCTCTTTTTATGCGGTTGATATTTCAAAAGTCATTTACCTTGTAAGCAGCACCAATTCCATCAGACTGTTCCCAGACAGAAAAGTCTGGGTCTGAGGTTAGCGATGACCAGCGTCTCCAGTGGCTGAGCCCAGGAACACTGCAGGATGGACAGGAGATGGATCAAGGTCTCCCCTAGCTGAAGTCTAACTCCTCTGTCTTACAACCCAAGATAACACTTCCTCTAGGCTGTTTGCTCAGTGGGGGATTCTGGATGGACACAGAAGGCCTGCGTTAAAATGAAACAGGGTAGAAAAGAGGCATGTTGTGAACTCGGAGGCAAGAGGAGTGAGGCAAATGGTACATAGATAATTAGGAGGTCCCCACTTGGTAAATTGCTAATAGCCTTGGGGCGTTGGAATGACAGGCTAAATTAGCAGGCAGGTGGCTGGGGTGCTTGCTAGTGAAAGCTCCCTTTGGTGAGGATGGTCTCAGGAAGGAAACATGCTTATGAAGTTTCTATACATGCTCCCAGATCCAAAGAGTTTCGGGGTAAGGAAAGCAGGACACACATGATCAGCCTACAGGGTCCCGGCTTCCCAGAGCAATTTGCCTGAGCACTGCTCCTCCCTTCCCCGATCCCTGTGGCTGAAGGGCTAAGGGCAGGGAGCTGGCACCTGGGAAACCTGGGTCCTGATTACTTCTGTCGACTTGCTGAGCAACTCCGGACAAGCCACAGAGCCCTCCTCCGGTCGCCATCCAGACCTTGAAGCATGAGGCATAGATCTTTTCTTGTTTTTGACAGAGACAGAGAGAGACAGAGAGAAGGGGGAGGGCCTGGAGCAGTCTCCATAGTTGTACATCATCAGTTTTTGACATGGTTTCATTCCACACAGGTGGGCGTGGGTTGTGCAGGGCAGGAACTGGGCTGGGGGTCTCTAGCATGGGAGGTATGCCCCCCTTGAACCTGGGGGCTGAACCCGGGGGTGAGAACCAAACTGGGGGCCTCCCATATGAGAAGCACATCCCAGTTCAGCATATGGGTCGGCATGGGCTAGGGCTGGGACTTGATCCTCGGTCCCCAGGGCTGCAAAGTGAGCACTTAACTCCCGGAGCCATCCCAGCTTCCCTGAGGCATAGATCTTGAAGCACCTTCCTAAGTCAGCATTGCTGCTTGGGCTTCTTCAACCAGCAGCCTGCCCTTTCTCCCTTTTCCTTCCCCTCACCCCAAACAAAAGGCAGCAGGCATTCCCTGCACTTTCACGTTGAGAAGGAGCAGCGATGCGCACACAGTCAGAGAGTGAAGGGACAACTAAAAGATCAGAGGGAAATCCACATTGCTCCCATGTTCTCCACCCACGGGGTTCCCTGTGGGCCCCTGACTTCCGCTCTACACCCCACACCCCAGCGCCTTGACAAGGCCCCTGGCCTTCCGCTCCACACCCTCCAGGCTCCCGGCTTCTTTTCCTTGTAGCCGTTTATTTCCTCTCGGTTCCCCCTCCTTCCACTGTGAAATCCAGCTATGATCCACTGAGTGCCTACCAAGGGCCAGCCAAACACACGCACAGAGGCTACTGTGTAGTCTTCCCCATAGCCCTGTGCATAAGACGAGCCACCCCCCCTTTTAGAAGAGGGGAGGTGGAGCTCAGAGATGAAGACACGTGCCTGGTGACAGGACTCGCCGGTGGTAGAGCTGGTACTCACAGGTCCCCGGGAAGAGCCTCGGCATCGCCAGGCCTCCGTTTCCTCATCCACGCACCAAGCTAACACTGCCTTCTTCACGTTTAAAGCCTAAGCCAGGGCCAAGCCGTCATCAGTCCTCATGGCTACCAGAGTGTCACGACACCCGAGAAGGGGTGAAAGCCAGCTTCTGTCTCCCTTTGTGGAATCTGTGTGACAGGGCTGGGCAGCGCTCTGGGCACCTTCTCCTTTTAAACAACAGCAGAAGGGACGGATGAAAGAAAGGCAGTGAGGAAATGGGGGCTGAGGGACAGCTCGTCCAAAGGTGCGGACGTGGGAATTCCAAGTCGTATATGGGAGCAAGACGGGGGCTGAGTCTAACTGCTGGACAGAAGGGAGAAAGGAATGTTCTAGAAGGAACTTTACTCTGGGGCAGTAAGGAGCAGATGTCAGGCTCTGTCAGTCACCAGGTAAGGAAGGAAAGTGTGGGCCTTAAGAGCATGAAAGGAAAGGAGGGAGGGGGCCCAGACCAAAGGGAAAGACTCTTCTGAGGCCTTAGCTTTGGCAGAGGTCTCAGGCTTGTTCTTTGAAAGAAAGAAAAGAAGAATGGCAACCCTGGCTCCCCTCAACCCGGAATGAAATTCGTGCCTCCCCCTCTAGAAACATCCACAGAATCACCAAACCTAACTGGTTCTCCCCAGATTGGCCTCACGCTTTCTGACATGTTCAGTGG
Source organism: Craseonycteris thonglongyai (assembly GCA_004027555.1). Lineage (NCBI taxonomy): Eukaryota > Metazoa > Chordata > Mammalia > Chiroptera > Craseonycteridae > Craseonycteris > Craseonycteris thonglongyai. Next base: position 9,426 of record PVKE010013315.1, on the reverse strand, counting down.
CAGTGATGTTCGTTCGCTGCCCTTGAAGGTTCTCTTCAGAGCAGGAGGGAGCTCACAAACGCAACTGGAGCAACAGGCACGGAGAAGGTGCTGGTTTTCTCTCTGAGCATCTCAGGAACCCACTGGACAAATGAGGGCCCCGCAGGCCACCCGATCCCCATGCCTGAGGCATGGTGGGAAAGGGCTGGGCTTGAGTCTATGCCCAGCCTCAGGTCCTTCTCCTTCTGTTACTTCCCAGCTGTATGATTTCGAGCAAATCGCTTTTTGAACCTATTTTGGCATCTCTACTAGGGCTGATAGGTGTATCCTCAGGGTTTTTTGAGAATTTAACGAGATACTCACTGTTTCATGAACTATAAAACACCATATACACACATGTGTAGTCTATTTACCACGATTATGTAACAACCAACTACTGGGGGTTGAATTGCACCCCCAAAAAAGACATGCTGAGGCCCTAATCCCTGGTACCGAGCCTGTGATCGTATTTGGAAGTTGAGTCTTTGCAGGTATAATCAAGGCATAAATTAAGATGAGGTCAAGCTGGACTAGAGTGAGCCCTTAATCCAGCAGGGCTGGTGTCCTCCTAAGAGAAGAGACACAGAGAAGCATAAAGATGCCAAGTGATGACACAGAGGCAGGCAGAGGGAGGATGGCCTTGTGAGGACAGAGGCAGAGACTGGGGTGAACAGCTGCAATCCGAGGGACACCAAGGACTCTCAGCAACCACCAGGGACTAGGAGAGGAGTCGCCCTTGCCAACAGCTTGGTGTTGGATATCTAGCGCCCAGAATTCTGAGAGAACAAATCTCCGTTGTTTTAAGCCACTCAGTTTGTGGTCCTGCATTATGGCACCTCTAGGAAACCAAGACACCAACCACGTCAGCAGGCAGAAAGTGACCTAACAGAGAAACCAAGTAACGCAACAGAGGGAAAGCAGCAGTGAATTCCTCCCACTAAAACGTGCACCTGTGGCCATTGCTTTCCCATCAGCCATTTGCCTTCCAATCCTGTGCTCGATCAGTTCTGACTTGTCAGGAAGATCTCTGGGAATACGCCTAACTGACCACCATTTTCTAAAAGTGATCCATGACATAATAGCTGAGCATGTCCTACGTCCCAGGGCCAGACATTGAGGGCACAGAGGTGAGTCACGCAGGCCTGTCCCAACGGCGTAGAGTGTACAGAGTAAAGGGAAGACACCTTGAACAAGAAACTGCAAGCGCAAACAGGTACTGGAAAGGTGACGTGCCGGGTGCTCTGAGGAAATGTAGCAAGAGTATAAAACGTGACCCACTACGTCTGCCAGCAGCTCCCTGTTAACAAACTCACACCACGAGTTCGGAAAGGCCACAGGCATCAGGTCACTGCTCAACTCAGGGACGTCCAGGGCTCACAGGGGCTAGAGCATCCAGTCCCCATCCTCTTAGGTTTTATTTAGAATTTGCCCCATCCCTCTCTAGATACTGACCTCCCAACCATCGTTTATAAACACTTTATACCCACGCCATCAAACAGACAGGCGACACAGGCTGTGCGGAAACTGACTTAGGATCCTGGCTCTGCTGTGGCCCTGAGAATGCTGTATGCCTTTCAATGTCACTGACTACTTACCAGAGGCCACTCTGGGGCTCTGTACTCAGGATACAGGGATTAACAAGACACGGCTTTTCCCAACTCTGAAGCAGCTAAGGAGGTCGTTAGAGCTTTGTGGCCTCAGTACGCTTATCTGTGAAATAGAGGCATCCTATTAGTCCTACCTTACTGTTTATGAGTACATGATGATTAACTGTGTCACAAGTGTGGACTGCTCACAGAGGTGTGTGATAAACAGCAAATCCTCACACATTTATTTTCCTGTCTTTGCTCAGACCTTCCCCTGCCTATGTCCTCTCCTAGTATCTGTACTTCTTCATGGTCACTACATTTTTAGAACTTGGATGGAATGCTGGTCCTTCTGTAAGCTTTATTTGATAGCCTAACCACTCCTCAGAATTCTGACCTCTATAACTGCATGAATCTCCATTTCTCAATCATCTCTCCAGTTGTACGATCCAATTAGGCATCTTCTTCTTTGTGTGTGTCTTAATCCCACCCCAACTCTCCTAGTTCTGAGTATCAGGCTTTCTTTCCAGGGGTGTCTGTAGGTTGGTTTGCCGATTGTTTCATCGTTGTCTGCCCCAGACAAGGGGAGAAAACAAAAAAGCCACCCAAAACCTCCCAAGTATTAGGCCACTGAGGAGCCATCCCTGCCCAGAAGTTGAGACAAGGGGACCCTCTTCAATAGGAGCCTTGAGCTCCCCAGGCCTTTCTAGCTCCCAAGGCAGCTAGGCTGTTAGACGCTTGCACCAGCCCCTCTGACCAGGGGTGAGGCAATGATGGCCAAATTGCTGCCCTAATTGGGAGGCAGGCAGGGAAAGGCTGAGGACACAATAGCCCCTGCGGGTAAGCTGAAGCATCCGCCTTCTCTTCTGTGTGTTCCCAGCCCGTTAAAATGAAGAGTGCCCTCTGACCTTCAGGATGGCAACTACTGGGTCTCCCAACCCCTCTCTTCTCTGGTTCACACACTATGACCATCTAAACGTCTCAGAAACAGAGAAGCGAGACCGGCCTGAGTGACTGAGTCACCAAAGCTCAGAAAGACACAAGAAAATCGTTTCCTCTGCCTGCCAGGGACCATGACTGAGAAACACTGGACCATCCTCACTGACAGAGGGGACTTCACCCTCATTCCTTCTCCATGTGAGTTTGTGCTGAGTGCTGCTCCACGGGGCTGCATGGCCAAGCCAAGGGCACACAAGTGCCAGCAGAGACTGTATTCCGACGGCAGACCTGTGGGACACAGAGAAGGAAGCCATGGCCTTCGGCTTGAAGAGTTAGGGAAGGGTTCTCTCCAAGGGCTGGGGTTTGGGGGAAAGCAGGAACTAAGAAGTCACAGGCCAGCAGCTAGCCATGGCAGTGCGCTCACTGATTTCTATACACGATTTTATTTCCTCATCAAGCCAGCCCTAGGGTCAGGGTATTCTTGTAATTAACATCGCCATTTGGCACAAGAAGAAACAAAGGCAGGGAGCTGAGTGACCTGGGCAAGCTGAGAGCCAGCCAGGGGCAGAATCAGGATTCGAACTCAGTGTCTGTGCGACCCCGGAGCCTGCCCTCTCTGCCATGTGCTACATGGCTGCTGGGTGCCAACACAGATGTGCCAGTCCTGCTTCTTCTCTAGAGGCTGTTTCCGGAGCTAATCGCTAGTCTCAAATATGCGGCACCTGGAGAACTCCTTCCCAGGCCGGAGGCAGCTCTCATGCATGAGCAAGAAGGAAGGACATCCCAGCAAGTACATATACGGCGTAAGAGTAAGGGGGCTGGGGAAGCCGGGATGGCTCAGTGGGCCAAGTGCACACTTTGCAGCATCGGGGACCAAGGATCGAATCCCAGCCCCGGCCCGTGCGGACCCATATGCTGAACTGGGGAGTGCCCCCAGTTCAGTTCTCTCTCTGTCTCTGTATGCATCTCTCTTTCTCTGTCAAAAACAATAAAATAAATAAATAAATAAGAGTAAGGGGGCAGCGTGGACAGTTGGGCTGCTTTGGGAGCCCAGAAGGCAGAGGTGATGAGGTTATAGGACTTCTACTGTGGGGAATTGTCTTGTCTCAGAGTTTTTAGGAAGGGCTAGGGCCTGAAAGGTCCATTACGGGGGAGGCAGGAGGCAAATACTTTTCCCCCTTCTTCAGGGGCTTGCAATCAATCAACAAATCAATCTCCAGCTACTGTCAAAGGGGGGGCTGCCTGGTGGAAAGTTAGAAAGGAAACAGTCTAGCATTTAAAAATGCCAATTCTGTGCCACCACACCAGACCCATTTATATGTGGTTATTCATTAAATCTGCATGACAACCTTGCACAGAAAGCATTATTGTTATCATTTCTACTGAAGAGACATTGCAGCTCAGACAGACAATTTTTTAAATTAATGAATTTACATGTGCACATTTATTTACATTTATCCCAACTTGGGCAATAAAAATTATAAGTAGTCCCATGGTGACAGAAGGAATAAAATCTGAAATGTGGCCCAAGGCAGCTGCAAGTTCCGTGTTTTTCTCTTTCCTGTGCCTTTCAGCACCTTGCCTGAGCTAAGTCAGCCAGGTGCTTTTGGAAGTCAGCAAGGTGCACCCTGCCTACCTCTCTGTGTTGAGGGAAGTGAACGGGGATAAGGATGCAGAGACTCTGTACGCCAGAAACTGCTGCACAGATGTGAAGCCTGACTTTCATTCTTACCAACGGCACTCAAGAATACAGACCCAGGGATGCTGGGATAGCTCAGCAAGTTGAGTGCCTGCCTTGCAACTACAAGATCCTGGGTCGAATCCCAGCCCCAACCTGTGCAAACCCATATGCGGAACTATAGCACGACGAGTGACCGCAGGGATGGTGGCAATGGTTCTCGCCTTCCATGTGGGAGGCCCCTGGTTCAGTTCCCGCCCCGTGCAGCCCCACATCCACCTGTGTGGAATGAAACCATGTCACAACTAATGACGTACAACTATGGAGGCGACTCTGGGCCCTCCCCCTTCTCTCTCTCTCTCTCTTTTTTTCTCTCCCCACTTCTCTCAAACAATAAAAAAAAAACCTAAAAAAAAGAATCCAACCCAAAGGCCTAACCTTAAGTAGGACATGCCCAGGGCTAACTGCAGAATTTACTCAGCTCTATTCAAGACATATTTGAGTAACTTGCTCTATAATGGAAGAGAAAACACAGACACGAATACATCTAAGGGCTACAGTGTGTTGGTTCTAGGACTGAGAGAGGGGCCCACAGTGAAGACAGGTGCAATGGGCACAGAATAGACAGAAAAGGAGCTGTGGATAAAGAGGTGCAGGAGCCGAGTCTGGAGGGGTCAGGACTTGGCACACACACACAAGTCATTGCAAGCAGAGGGAGCAAGCAGCATGACAAAGTGGCAGAGGTCTGAGCAGGCCGGCATGTAGATGGAAGTACAGAAACACAGTGAGGGAGGGTGAGCTTCACGGATGCCATCCTGCTTCAGGACGAGCAGGACCTAGTCATCAGTGGGACCCCTACAACTACCCAGCATGCCTTTCCACAGCCCCAGATCTCATGACCCAAAGGCTTCCCAGCCTTTCCTGTGTCATTCCTTACTCTGATGTGCCAACCCAACCCCCTGGACACCTGAGTTCCAATTGTTTTAGTGAACAGAAATCTGTCAGTCCCCTATTCTTTCCTGGGGAAGGAGAATTGACTGAAATGAGTCGTTGTTTCCTAGGTTTACACGGGTACTTTCTTCTCACTGGAAATGACTTACGAACAAGGACTCATCTGTTAAGCCGACAAAGAAAAACTGATCTCTCCACCATGACCAAGGAGGAGGGACAGGTGGAGGGGAGGACAATGTCTTCTCCTATGTCAGAACAAGTAGACTTGAGTTCTTTGACATCGGAGAGGAGAGCTTAGAGCCAGAAGAGACCTTGTAGGCTGACTAGTGCGACCCGCTCCCCAGCGCGAGGCCTTATAAACCAGCCTGCCCGACTCGCAGGCACCAAGCCTCCGCTGAATAACTTTTGTTTATTAGTCCCATAATTGGATGGATCTTACTTCTGGTGGAAACACACACATTTCACATTAAGAAAAAGAAGAAAACAGAGGCAAAAATGTGGATTTTTGGAAACAGAGTCAACTTTGGCTCCCTTACTTACAGCGATTAAGTTACTATGACCTTAGGCAAGACATTCAAACTCTCTGAGCTTGCTCCTGTGGAGAAAGTGGAATACAAAACGTTCCTTGCTGGGGCTGCTGTAGGAATTACGGGGACTGGTGTATAGAGAGTGCCCAGCCGAGTTGCCTGACACACAGCCAGCACTCAATAAATGGTAATTATGATGATGATCTCATTAGTCCCAACTCCCACCAAGGCAGAAATCCTTCTTTAAACAACACTGACGAACTAGAGAACTATCAGGTCTCCACTTGAATAAATATTTGATGATTGATTTGGTAATCAGTTTGTTCTAAATACCCAGAGATAGACACATGCACGCATGCACACACACACGTGCGCACACACACACACCTTCTACGATTATTTCTCCAAGTTCTCAGTGATGCTGTCGCAGTAAGACCACATCCCTTTCCCCGGGGTGGTGCGTAGCAGTTAAATCCTTGCCAGCAAGGGGCCAGATGCCAGTCTCTACAGCTCTTCCCCAGCCCACAGTTTTCTTTCTTAACTGACTTTTTGAAGCCACACAGACTCCTTCGAAGAACTTCTCAGAGAACTGCACACACTTGGAGCCAATTGCCTCCGATCAGGGGTGTCTTAGACCCTGCGAAGGGCTTGTGTGTTCCAGGCTCCGCACGACTCTGGAACCGCACAAGGATCTGCAGGTGCAGACACTGTGCTCTCCCAGGCCGGCTCAGCATGCACCTGCCTCCCAGCACTCTCCCTCCCGCTTCAGAAGAGATGTGTTGGACACAAGCTTTTCAATCAGCAGACCATAGTTCAAATTCCAGTTTCCCCATGTCACCCCTCATTAAGCCTCAGTTTCCTCATCTACACAATGGGGACAGTAATAGCATGTACCTTGTAGAGCTGTTTTAAAGGTCAAAGGGGACAATACATGTTAATGCTTAGCACAGTGCCTGGCACAGAGTAAACACACAATAGAACTTAGCTATTGTTCTCTCTCCTGTTACATCTGTTCTCTTGCCCTCTCCACATCTAGACACTATAGTTTGACATTTTCCCACTTAACACGATGCCTAGAACATAATGTATATTCAGCTCTTGGAAAGACTCAAGACAATCCTGAGAGTCATGCCCTGGGAGTCAGGCAGGGGGCGCTCTGCCCAAGTCAGACTTGGGACAGCAGCTAACATGTGCCAGACTTCACCCAGAGAAACTCTGATGGGCATTTCTCTTCTCATTAAAAATAAGAAAGAAAAAAAAATTAAAAATGCATTGGTTCAGTAGATTAAAATACATAATAAAGTGTTTTGGAGAAGAAAAAATAAATAAAAGGGACCCATGGCGATAAAAAAGAATTAAGAATCACAACGTCCTTCCCCTTTTCTTTCTCCTTTCCTCCCTCTCTTCTTCCCTTTTAAAAACAAGATGTATTGAGCGGTTACCTGTGTCAGCCTTGTGCTAGGCGTCGAGACTACAAGACGAGTAAGTGCTGGTTTCTGCCCTCAAGGAGCTCACAGTCTAGGGGAGCGCAGGTTTATCAAGAGAACGCAGTGGGAGGAGGACTGAGGCTGCTGAATGACAGTCCAAACTCCCGGTGGGACAAAAGAGGAGGGGTATTTCCCAGAGAAGGCGACACTCAAACCGAGGCCTTTGAACCATTCTCAATAGACATTTTTGCCGGTTATAAAAGTAACACATATTTAATGCAGGAGATTTAGAAAGCACAACAGTGCCAGAAAAAGGAAATCAGGAACCATTTCTTACCACTAGAAGCCACCCCCGACACATTCTGGAGCATCTCTTGATCTTTCAATGTATGTATTTACCATAAATGAGCTCATTACGTCTACACGATTTGACCTGCTCCCCTCTTCCCTTCACATTGAAACATAAGCATGTTTTCCATTAAGCTCAGTCCATAAGAGTGGCCGCCTTGGATCTCTGATTTGGGGGACAGAGCCCCAGGGCCCCGGAGGCAGGGCTGGCCCTGAGGAGACGGCCAGCTGAGTTCGGTGAGCAGGTGGAGTCAGCAGGGCATGGAGGTCATCCCACATCCCACCACTGTGGATGGCTGGAGAGCAGGGTGTCGCACGCATGAGAGCCCAGGCCTAGCGGCTCCTCCGCACACTGGTGGTGGTTGATGCCATGGGATGGATGAGATCCCTCAGGGAGGGTGTGCAGGGTGAGAAGAGAGATGACTAGGGTGAGGTCCCTGCCCTCTAGAAGCTCACAGTCTAGTTGCGTTCATGTTCAAGTCGTTTACCCCCAGCTAGATTGTAAGCTCCTTGAGGGCAGTTACCATTTCACACACAGCAGTCTCTCGCCAACCACGGGGGTGGGGTTTCTGAAACCCCTGGGGCAGGAGAAGTCAGGCTTGAGGAATTTAGGACCTTACTGGGGAAAAAATCGGGTTAGGGGAATGAAGGCACGAGTGAACTTAGGAAACCATCAAATGTTTACATTGACAGCAAGAAAAACAACAATGACAGCATACTCGAAACATCAAGTATTAATGACACAAATTATCAATGCACTCCTACATTAACAACATAGACGTTACAATTTCTTTTCATTTACCACTGGAACCTTTAAGTAGTGCTGTCCTGTTCACAGCTGTAACAATAACCTTGTAAATCCATATTTGCATTGATAGAAAAATACACTTGCTAAGAGTCATTTTCTTCTGTATGTTTCCCCATGCAACTGTTAAATGCCTTTCGGTTTTTAGGACTCTGAGCTGATTAGTATCTCTTGGTCCTCTCTGCAAGCACATGTCCACATCCCAACAGGCAGGTGTGGGTTTCTGACATCAGATGGACCCCAATCACTCTTCTCTCTCCCCGGCTTCACTACAAACACCTCTGCTCTAGTTTGCCATTCACTTCCCCATCTCCCTTCTTCCCATCCACTGGGTAGATTTCATCATCCCCACAGCAATGACCTCGGATGCGCCCTGGCTCCTGAAGAAATATGCAAATATGAATTTGTCCATATCAGAATTTGGTCTCTTTCCTGTAGACCTTAGCACATCATGCACTCGCTAGATTATAGTAGGTGTTCAAAGAATTCTTGCTGACATGAGCAAGTTTTTAGCCCAAAGTGAAAGTGTGGATTTTTTGTCCCTCTCCACTCAGTGCTCCAGATGAATATTAAACCTTGAACACAGCATAAATATTGAAATATGTGTAGGCACATTTAATTTTCCCTTCTGACAGGTCATGATGACAAGAAGGAACTAATAGATGCAATCTATCTGCATTTAAGAAGGCAGTTTTGAGTTCCACATGACATACTGTCAATAGACTCACAAGATATGGCCCTTTCGTACAGTTCTCCATCCTTTCCAGGTCAGAGACCACTGGGATAAAGCAGAGGGCCTGCTAACTCGCGATGCCCCCATGCATGCTCATGACACTGAAGGCTGACACACCGTGACAAAATGGGAGGACCAGCACTGATTTGGATGAGAAACAACAAAACAGTATCTTTTAAATGAAATCATACAGTTACATGTATGCAGCACTTTACAGTTTGCACAAGGCTTTCATGTACATTTTTAAATCTCATTTGTTCTTCACAGTGACTCTATGAGGTGGTCAGAGAAGGTACTGATATCTCCGTTTTGCAGATGAAGAAACTGAGGCTTACCCTAAAGAAAGGGGTCAAAAGGGGAACAACTCCTAATGAAATTTGAGGCCTCCCTCACACACACACACACACACACACA
>PVKE010013314.1:0-36764 GCA_004027555.1 Craseonycteris thonglongyai | reverse complement strand
GGTACAACGGCCCACAGAATGCACATACAGGTCATGGTTTAGGAAAGGAAGTAGGCTCCACACTCACTATTAAGCAAGCTATTTAAAGTCATTGAGCCTGTTTTCTCAGTTGTCACATGAAGATAACAGCATTATTTACTATAGTGAATGTTGTGATGGTTTAACAATATAGTGCATGTATAGCACTTGGCACTTGCATTGATATGCTCAATAAATCTCATAATACTTGTTTGTTGTATAGCAGTTATCTTCATTGTTCCAAATTTATCTGGAAATTCTGGTGTAATTTCCCTGGTATATGAGGAGCCTAATGTGCTGGCTGAAAACTGGCACACAGCTTGCCTCTGCTCACCAAGACCACTTCTCTCTCTCTCTCTCTCTCTCTCTCTCTCTCTCTCTCTCTCTCTCTCTCTCTCTCTCTCTCTCTCTCTCTCTCTCTCTCTCACACACACACACACACACACACACAGAATTGGTCTGTACTAAATTCTGTGGTTTCAGCCATCACTCTTCAGTTTATTTAGCTTTACTGACTGCAAAACAGAGACACTATTTTGATATTTTGCTGTCTAAACTTTAAAATTACTAGCAAAACAACCAGCTTCCTGGACCTCCACTACCCTGTTTATCTCAATCATCAACCTATTTCATGTGAGCCATCACACAGGCAATCAGATGACAACTGGACTGGGTGGGAAAAAGTGACCCAACCTGCTAGGAGAATATTATTGAAACTTTGCCACACTTTATGCCACTGACAAATTCCCCTCCTCCTCTCCCCCATCTGTCCACACCTACAATTTGTGGAATTTTGACAGTATTAAATTATACACCCTAACCTCAGAAATTTTTCTTTTTTTACCCTTTAGTTTACTCAAAGTAACATACACAGCACTTTGGACTTAGAAACTGAGCTCAAAATACTTTTGTTTGAAATACCACTAGCATACGTGTCTCGGTTAATGTGCAACCATGCTGAAGCATCATTGCTTTTACTCCTGGTTGTCCCACATCTCTCACATTCCCACTTAGAAATGTTCCATTTAGAAATGTGCATGTTTACATGCACGTACTACACAACTTAAACTATGCAATTGATCATACAGCTCCCCAGTTCCTTCTCCAGAGACAATTGCTATTTATGATAAATATATACTTAAAACCAAAACAAAACACAATGTAGCATACATAAATATTGTCAACTAAGATTTCTTGAGAGAATTAAGCCCTCATACCCTAAGGTGAGCTTGTCTAACCTGCAGCCCATGGGCCACATGTGACGCAGGATGGCTTTGAATGTGGCCCAACACAAATCTGTAAACTTTCTTAAAACATGATATTTTTTGTGTGATTTACTTTTCTAACTCATCAGCTATCATTGGTGTTAATATATTTTATGTTTACGTATTTATGGCTCAAGACAATTCTCCTTCCAATGTGGCCTAGGGAAGCCAAAAGGTTGGACACCCCTGTCCTAAGCTATTCATGGTACATAAATTAACTTCTCTCCTGGGTATCAGGAATGAAATCATATACTATCCTTGGGAGAATTGAGAGAATCGTTACAAATAATTTTTTCTGTGCTGTGGTTCAGATGAGGAACTATAGTTGAGAAATGCTTTCACTTAACAATCTAGCTTGCAGATTATGTACATGGGCACATATAGATGTGATCTACTCATTCTCATTCTCATTCTTTTCCTGGCTCTTCTTCTTTTACTTTTCTATTGAGGTGTAACATAAATTAGAAAGTGCAAAGTGCATCTATCTAAACTGTATAGAATTAATACTTAATTTTATGTATGTTTACACTCAGGTACTAACCATTCACATTATGATCCAGGACATTCCCATCACATTAGAATGTTGCTTCATGACCCCAGAGGCAACCTCTGTTTAACTTCTATCATTATAATAGTTTTGTCTGTTTTGAAATGTCCTATAAATGGAACCCTTAACTTGTCAGAGAGAATTTCCATGTTGTTGTCTGCATTATTTTATTTTTATTGCTGATTATTATTTCATAATATGAATAAATCACCATTTACTCATTCTCCTGTTGGTGAATATCTGAATTGTTTCTAGTTTTGGACTATTTTGAACACAACTGCTGTGGAGAGACTTGTATATGTCTTTTAGTGGCTGTAGGCACTCTTTTATCTTGGGTAGATACTCAGGAGAAGACTGGGTCTTGAAGGAGATGTACGCTTAGCTTTAGTAAACATTGACAAACAATTTTTCAAAGTGGTGGTTCTAAGTTTGCTTAGTCATTTTGACAGCTACATAGTATAATATGGATTTTTCCATAATTTATTTAAACCACCCCACTATTAGTAGAAATGTAAGTTGTTTCCAAACATTAGCTATTACGAAATATGTTCCAAATATTGTCCTTTGTTTTTTTTGGTTTTTTTTTTAAGATTTATTTTTATTGTTTTTTGACAGAGACAGACAGAGAGAAGGGGGAGGGCCCAGAGAAGTCTCCAAAGTTGACAACATTAGGTTTCCATGTAGTTTCACTCCACAGGTGGGCATGGGGCTGTGCAGGGCAGGAACTGGGCCAGGAGCCTCCCACATAGGCCCTGGAAAGAACTGAACTGGGGGCACACCCCAGTTCAGCATATGGGTCCACATGGGCCGGGGCCAGGATTTGAGTCTTGGTCCCCGGGGCTTCAAAGCAAGTACTTAACCCGCTGAGCCATCCCAGCTTCCCTATCCTTTTATATAAATCATTTTGCACATACACAAGTTTATCCATAGAAAAATGTATAAGAAGTGAGTTTGCTGTAATCAAAGATGTGTGCATTTTTAATTTCAGTAGAAATGAAAAAATTGTCTCCAATGTGTTTTAACTAGTGCACCTACTGGCATATTTGACACTGTTTCACTTTGTAATGCACTCAGTAAGTTATCAAATGTTTTGAAATTGTCTGTCCCACTAGAATATGAGGGCTGTCCTGAAAGTATCCAGCCATGTAATGGTTTTTGTTATACTGACAACATTTGGATTTTTTCCAGACAGCCATTGTAATTCGTGTTTCTTTGTAGTTTTAATTTGAAAGTCTCTTATTATAAGTACTGTATTATTAAATATGTATTTAAAGACTTATTTTTATTGTTTTTGACAGAGAGAGAGAGAGAGAGAGAGAGAGAGAGAGAGAGATACAGAGACAGAGAGAAGGGGGAGGGCCCTGAACAGTCTCCATAGTTATACATCATTGGTTTTTCCACATAGTTTTATTCCACAGGTAGGCACGGGGCTTCACAGGGCAGGAACTAGGCCGGAGTCTCACCCCAGTGAGAACCAAACTTGGGGCACTCCCCAGTTCAGCATATGGGTCCACATGGGCCGGGGTCAGGATTCGATCCTTGGTCCCTGGGGCTGCAAAGTGAGCGCTTAACCCACTGAGCCATCCCGGCTTCCCCAAATATGTTTTTATAAGTTGTAGAGTATTTGTATTTTCTTCCTATGACTTCTCTTTTAACATTGTTTACCCATTATTCTACTGAGTTGTTGCTCTTTTATTGACTTAGGGTGTAAGGTGACCAGATTTTAACATTGGTAAAGCGGAACACCATTGACCAGGGGGGAGGGGGTTCTTGATTAAATATTTGGTCTATCTCCCGCCGTTCCCTAGCTTGTCATGCATTCTTTCCAAAAATCGGGACTTTTTAAAAACGCCGCGGGATGAGGAACAAATTGTTAAAAATAGGGACTGTCCCACCAAAAGTGGGACGTCTGGTCACCCTACTTAGGGGAGCTCTTTTTATAATAAAGAAATTAATGCTTTCTCTTTGATAGGAATTCCAAATATTTCCCCCAAATTGTTGTTTGTCTTCTGTACCTGTTAATAACTGAGAAATAATTTGGAATATGTCTTTATGCCAGATTTTCATAGCATATTTTACAAAGCCCTAGTCTACCTTTTCTTCTGCCACCTACAAGATGTCTTTTTTTTTATTCTTTATTTTTTTAATTGTTAATTTATTGAGATGGTATTGGTTGGTAAAAATTACATAGGCTCCAGGTGTACAATTCTATATTACAATGTCGACATATTGCATTATGTGTTCATCACCCAGAGTCAGTTCTCTTTCCGTCCCCACATACTTGATGCCTTGATCATTATTCATGAGTAAAAATAGATTATTGCTTTAGATGCACTCTCTGGACTATTAAAAATAACCTTGCCCTAATGCACACTCCAGAGAATTGAAAGGAAGCCCGCATATTTTTTTAAAAGTGATTGATTGGTACACAGAACATGAGTATAGCTGGTATCTTAACAATTTTTTCAAGAAAGCAAAAGGTAAGTTGCATTCTCAGCAGCATCTATGTTAAGATCATTTGTTCAGCTGTGACAAGTATTTATATGTGTTGATCAGATGTGTCACGCTGCCCTAGAGCAGCCCACAAGTCACAGAGAGATTGGCAGGCACTGCACACTGCTCCCAAATACTTGGTCATCTTAGAATGTCTTATAAAATGAGAGCTATCCCTCAAAATGAGGACTGGTATGGAGAGGGACCTATGGCATTATTCTAAATGGTGATATTACTGAGATGCTTAAAACTCTCCGTCTCAGTCTTCAGGAAGATTTGTCCTTACTCTCTGTCCTCTGCCATTCAAGTGAATGTGGAAACCTGACATTCACTCATTTTCTCCTCCATTATGAGTAGATTCTTTGCAGTCAAGGACCATTTATTATTTGTGTCAGTTTTCTATTGTTGCCATAACAAATTACCACAAATTTAGTAGTTAAAACAGTACCCACTTTTTATCTCATGAAGAATCATGTGAGAAATCCAAGTCACAATGGCTCAGGTGGCTCCTGTGATTAATCTTTTAAGACAGAAATCAGTGTCAGTGGGTTGCTTTCTGGAGGCTCTGGTAGTGAATCCATCTCCAAACTCATTCTCGTTGTTGGCAGAATTCAGATCCTTCAGATTGTAGAGCTATGGTACCCATTTCCTTGCTGCATCAGCCAGGAAATTCCCTCATCTTCTTAAGGCCACCTGCATTCCTGTCTCATTGCTGGCTCCATCTTCAAGCCTACAACAAAGCATTAACTCATTCTCATATTTTAAATCTCTCAGAATTCCACCTTCCGTGGCATCTCTTCACGTTACACTTGGAAGCTTTTAAAAAGGCCCATGGGATTAGGTGGGCACAACTGAATAATCTAAAATAATCTTCCTCTCTTAAAGTCTGTAACTTTAATTTTTCCTGCAATGTCCCTTTTACCACGTAAAGTGACATTCACAGGTTGTGGGGATAGGATGTAGAAATCTTGTGGGGGGTTGGGGGGGGGAGATGCATTACCCTGTGTTCCATATTATTTGCTCTCACTCTCGTACTCTCTCTCCACCATCTAGCACCATGCTGGAAGTACTAAATGAATACTGGCAAGTTCAATGATGTTCTTAGAGTTCTTTGAGACTTCAGACTAAATTCTGGGAATATAGTATATTGAACAAAGAATTTATCAGATGGTTTATCAACTGCCAGAAAATCAGAGTAGAGAAAACAAAGGGGCTGGAGGTGGGAGGAAGCTGGGATAGCTCAGCAGTTTAGTGCTTACCTTGTAATCGTGAGGTCCTGGGTTCAATTTCTGCCCCGACCCATTCAAACCCCATAATGGTGAACTGCAGTGCAACTGGTACCCATTGGATGGCTCGGTGGGGAAGGTTCTCGCCTCCCATGCAGCAGGCTCTCAGTTCCGTCCCCCTCATCCATCTTTGTGGAATGAAACCATGTCACCACAGAAAAGATAAGGCATTCTAGAGAAGACAATATACTTTTGAACAAAGAAATGTTTCATATAGTAGAAAAAGAACGTTAGGTCATTTGAAACCTTATCTTTGGTTCTGGGGTCTTTTTGGTAGAGAGCAAAGAGATGTCTTTGCATAAGAATTTTCATTGTGACCTACCCAGAGGAAAAGTCTTACTGATCTCTGTTGGGCAGCTGAAAAAGAGATTTTCTTAACCTACCTCAAGAAGTTTCATTAAAGATTCAACTTAATTTTTAAATATTCTCAGTGGAATAAATAATCATCTTCAATTTTCTTGAGCAAATAGATTTTGACTAATACCTTAGCTATCACTTTTTGTTTTGAGTTAAATAAAAGCACTGTATATGCATATGCATATATATTTTTTGCAGTGGTCAAGGACTAATTAATAACCTACAAAAACTATATTATATTTATTTTACAGAAGTAAATATTTACTGGGGTTTTATGTATGTTTGCAATTATGTCTCCCCCTAGGCTGTACCTTACTTGAGGGACGGATTCATCTTTTAATCCAAAAACATAGTACACACTAGGTTGGATATATAATAGTTTCTTTAAAAATTTTAAATAAAGGCTCAGAAAATTGAAAGTTCAATGTATTGTAATTTATAACTTCTGCTGTCTGTTGTAAACTGCAACCATACACATATATGTGAAGTATGAGCATACTTAATAGCTGAGTGTTTATGTATAGCAAAGTTCTGAAACTATCAATACTATGTTGATTTTAGTTGAACACAGATAAACATAGAATCTAAAATAGCTCGTCTGAATATCATCATCTGCTTTTTAAGAGAAATTAAGCAGCCAGTAACCATAGTAACAAGATAAGATTACTTAATCCAAGACTATCATGCTATGAAACTCAGCATCATTTATATTAAATCGCTATGATTAATAATATGTAATAAGGAAGATTCATGAAAAGGAACATTATCAAGAAAATAACATCTTTCAGGTGTTATTTCAAAAATGATTTTTTAAAAATTGTTTTTGACAGAGAGAGAGAGAGAGAGAGAGAGAGACAGATACAGAGACAGAGAACTGAACTGGGGGAACTCCCCAGTTCAGCATGTGGGTCCTCACGGGCCGGGACTCGATCCTCAGTCCCTGGGGCTGCAAAGTGAGCGCTTAACTCACTGAGACATCCCAGATTCCCCCCAAAATGATTTTTGTATGTATTTTTATGGGAAATATAACACCCCGCCCCCCTCGCCCCCAGTCAAAGGTTGTGATTCTAGTTTCCATAAAGAACCAGAGGCATCCATATCACTGTGTTGGGTGAGGAGCTAGATGAGACCACTCGGTTGTGCGGCTCTGAGGCCATACACTTTTTCCTCTATGTGGGGCCAGATTCAGTACGTTCACCAAGTGCATAAAAAAGATCCCCTAAATGAGATGATGATTTGTTTATTGCAGCTGAATCTCCAGACTTTCAGAAACTGGAATATTTCTTAGATAGGAATGTAATTGCCCTTTTAAGAAAGCTTTGCAAACTAAGGTTGAAAATTTTAGAATCATTTCTAAAATTTAGTGAAGCAAGCCCAAATGAAAATGACAGAGGAGTTATAGTTATTTCAAAACTACTGAAGAATTTAAAAAAAATTCTATTACCTCTGATTGTTTATTGGGAGTGCAAAAGTGAGACCCTTGACCAAATACGAGTAGAGTGTGATTGAGATAATAATTTTTACAAGGTACCACAGTTTGAGGGCAACTGAAGTAGTGCATTTAAGTAGAAGACCCCACTTATAAATTTTCACATAATAGCTCTATTCCAAAATTGAAAGTCATAGAATTTTAAGGTTTTATAACTGAAGGGAATTTGCAGAAGCTTCTAATTAAATCCCCTTGGCTTATAGATCATGGAATTTCTAATCATTCCACTTCCTCTAAAAATTTTCTTAACAATATTTTATATTGACATTTATAACAATCTGTCAGCTAAGCAATTTTAACAGCAGATGTATATTTTTAAAATCATTCTGTAATCACAATTTTTTTGCTACAATTTTTTTTTTTTTTTAACCTAAACTGAAGTCATGCTGAAGTTCTTTGAGGTTTTGGCATAATTTTTGGTTTACATTAGAAGGATAAGGGAATACAAAATTTTAATGGAACTATAAAATCTTGCTTCTAAATTTTCTATTGGAATATACTGCATATGATATATGAAAAACATGTATGTTCAATTGTTTTATGCGTATATATATATATATATATATATTGCACATGTATATAAAGGAGTATAAAGCCTCTGATCCGACAGTTCTGCTTTCAAACCCAACTCTGTCATTTAGTAACTATATGTGCTCTCAAGTATATTATTTACCCTGCAATCCCAGCTCTATTAAAATGAGTTAAAGAATGCCTAACAAAGTATTTTACAAAGTTTCAGGGAGATTGCATAGATGAATGTACCTCTCAAAACATACTGTAGCTGCTCAATAGCTATTCCTTTCATTCTTCCCTTCCATCACTCATGTGTCTTTACTTATTACTTATATATTCTGCATCATTTCATTACTTCTAAATGAAGTAGCAGTGCTATTTTCCTCACAGCTATAGAAAAATATATTAAAAAACACTAACATGGATGAGAAAAGTCAGTTTGAACAGTTTTGTTCTTCATATGAAACCAAAATTTTCTATTTTGAATGCTTCTTTTCTGTGAAAAAGGAAGGTTCCATGCACGAGCATTGGAATTATTTTGAAAGAACTCATTCAAATTAAGCTATAATGCTTTTCTGTCTTGTTTGCTCAGGGGAGAGGATTCAGAATAATTCAGTAGTTTTTTCTTTCTGAAGTCTAGTCAAATTAGCATCAACTTCATTTCAACTTTGGCACTAAATTAAACTTAAACTTGGTGAGGTT
The DNA here is from genome assembly GCA_004027555.1 of Craseonycteris thonglongyai. Lineage (NCBI taxonomy): Eukaryota > Metazoa > Chordata > Mammalia > Chiroptera > Craseonycteridae > Craseonycteris > Craseonycteris thonglongyai. The sequence continues at coordinate 28,094 of PVKE010013314.1, read as the reverse complement.
ATAGATGAAGAAAAATAATTCTACCACGTGGAATGCATTCTAAAGAAGCTACCCTTACAGCCTAAAAATAGAAACTATAGTTTGCTTTTATTAATATAATTCTTCACAATTCTGTGCATTCTTAAAATTGAATATTGATGATTTATTAAATATTTAGTAAAACTTTATTATCTTGAATCAATTTAGCCAATTTATTTTAGGAAAAAATGTTTATTTATTTTTTTACTTATACATTAAACAGATATTTTACCTATTTAGTGTCAAGTTCTGTGTCAAACACCAGGGCCCTAAAAATCAAAAGTAATAAGCCCCAAAGTCTGCACAGTAGAAGTCTTACAATACTACATGACATGCTGAACTAGAAGAATGCCTACTTGTCTGATCTTGTATGTGCTATTCGTTTCTCTTGCTCACTGTATTGCAGCCACATTATCTCAATCACACTCTTCCTATCCTTGGACCTCACTTGCTTTTCCCTCTCTGCTAAGAATGCTCATCCTCTGTATCATTCAACTGCTGGCTCCATCTCATTATTCAGCTCTTAACTCACATGTCAACTCAAAGAGGACTTCCTTGATTACCCTCACCTTGTCCCCAGCTGTTCTTTGCCACATCACTTTTAAAAAAGTTTTCTTTATTTGAAAATGCCTTACTTACTAAATTGTTTATTTGTATTTTGAATTTGTGATTGGAATTGTAGAATTAAGGTCCATTTAGACAGTGCCTGGGTCTATCTTGTTCACTGTTCTATCTCCAATGCCTACAACTTTGCCTTGCACATAGTAAAGAGATGCTCAATAAATATTTATTGAATCAAGTTAATGGTGCCATAAGGATTAACTAGGGCCATCAGAGAAGCCTCACATAAGAGGTAACACTTGATCCCAGGCTTGAAGAATCCTGTTTAAGATATAGGATTGATTGATACCAACTGGGGACCAATTGAAAGATTAAGTTGAGGAAGGTCTCCACCTTGTGGAAGTGATTACATGGAAGTGTGATCATTTGCATAAACAGAGAACAAAAGATACTCGCAGATTTCTGAAGCAGATGATACCTTCAGTTTGTGATAAGGCGTCTACATGCCCGTAGACCATTCAGATAGGGATTTGCCACAAATACTTAGGCAAACGGCACTAAGTCAGGGTAGAAGACAGGGATTTCTACTCTTTACCTTACAAAGCCACCAGGGAGTTCCTAGTGAACTACTCCTTTTAAGCATAAGTCCTTCAGGGATTACTTTAATAAATAAGTTCATTTTTTTTTGTAATTTGCAACACATTTTGTGGAAATTACTGAAAATATTCTAAAGCTAGACTTGAAAACATAAAGCTAGACTTTTAAAATCTTAAATCTTGTTTATCCCATTAGTCTCATAAAATCTTTCTTCATATATATTGCAAAAATACAGTTGTGTCTAGTCTCAGTTTAGCCTACCTTAAGCTGAAGTATCCAAATTCCTGACTGCATTCCCGAGGATGTGTTTATGTATCATCAATTGAGGCTTTGTTCAGGTGTTTCCTTAAATCCCTGGGGAAGATGTCAAAGTAAATTACAACTTATGAAAAGAAGACAAAAAGAATTCAGGATATTTACAATTGCAAAACTGTAAAAAGTAATTTTGTTGACAGGAAGGAACTAAGAAGATTCTGACCTTAGCAACCAATGAAAAATTGGCACCATGTGATTTATGACAGAAAGAAAGTTTTTCCTCTTGTCACTCTCTTCCGGGAGAAAGCATATACCCACCCACTTTCGGGGCCTTTGCTGCCTCACTCCCACCAGAAATGGAAGGACACACACCTCCATGGAAAAGCTATCAATGGATTGCTAAATTGGACTTGAGGTTGAGGTGGAAGCAGCAGAACTCCAGGGAGATGAAAAGAGGGAGAAAGGGAGCGGCAAAGCTCCAAGAAGACAGCATAATGGTGGGAGGGAGACCCAGGAAGAGAGGTTTCAGATGTTCATCCCAGGTGAGTTAGTACTTGGGAGACAACTTGAGACAGATAATAGAGAACAACCTCATACCACCCTCTACCCTCATATTCTTGATTGTCCAACCCCAAGATGTTTCTCTCCAGAGAGTAACTGAGGCGTTTTACTCTTTCAACTCTTCAGGACATAGCTAAGGGATTACAGCTGGATGTTTTAAGGCACTGACATTTTGGTGCAAAATGAGGCAAATCCATGCGAATGAAAACCTGGCAGTTTTTCTTGGAACTGTCCTGATGTCAGCTTCTTAATGTGCACATTCTCAGAAATCTCAGGGACGTCTCATGGGTCTTCCCAATCATAGAGTCAAATTCTCACTCTTGTATTATGATGCCTTTGAGGATCAACACAAAATAAAACATTTAAAGAAATGATTAAGGGCATATTTTTCAACCCCAGTAAGGTGTTTAATTTAGAATGACAGGGCTACGTACAACACCAAAACCAAGAAAAGCCTGAACTATGAAATCTGTACACTTTTAAAAGGAAATGTAAAGATAGATAGTAAATGAGCATGTATGTGTGTGGAGTGGGAAGAGAACCTTAGATTTTCCATTTTGTTTTCCGACAATGTCATTACCAGTGTTTGGTGGATTAATTGGCACATAGTGTCATTCAAAGCCAACTGTGAAACAAATTAATTACCTTAAAGAATCACTAGCTGTTTTAAGGATAATATAGGTGCCCATTTTACAAATTATTTTTCCTACAGAACCATGTCATTCCTCTAACTTTCCAGAATTTATGGGATAGAAGAAGGAACATGAGTCTGTGAAAAAGTCAAAGAAGCCAGAGAGGAAGGCCAAGAAATGAAGGGAAATCAAGGAGTTTAGCACTACCCAGTGTCCACTGGAGCTGGACATTGCCTGGCCTCAAGGTACAACTGGGGAGGTACAAGAGCATGATGGATAAGAGATGGGATTCTGGAGTCAGACTTCCCCGGTTCAAGTCCCAGCTCCACTATCTCCATTGTGTTGAGTAATTAGGTAGCTTAACCTTTCTCCACACTGAATTCATCCAAGAACTGTTTGATATAACTGCCTGCACAGGGGGAAGGCTTGTTTCAAATGATATTTTCTGGGAAATTGACAGATATGTGTGAAAAGGAACACAGTCTAGTCATAAATAGTCCAGTTAGTATTATAAACAGAGCTGTGATCCTAAGTGACTCCTTTCATTTTTTTCTTCCTGTTTCTTTATCTGGTCCTTGTGGCTGATTATATATATGTATATGTATATATGTATGTGTGTGTGTGTGTGTGTGTGTGTGTGTGTGTGTGTGTATGCTGGTCCTTGTGGCTCATTATATATATGTATATGTATATATATATATGTGCGTGTGTGTGTGTGTGTGTATATATATACATACATACATACATACATACATAAATACATACACTGTCTGGAAAGTACCCCACCATATAATATGATAGAGACATTTATGGCTGGATGTTTTCCAGACCTCATATATACATATTTTACAAATTAAAAAGGAAAGTACAACAAATGTGTGGAATTATTATTGTTACAGCCAACAATATTCTTTACATGTGTATTTCCATGAATTCTGACATCTGAAGTTTCTGGCAAGGGTTTGCCTTCCTGAGTATCTTCCAAAGGAAGAAGGTAAATTGTGTGAACTTTTGAAAAGAAGAACCTTGTCCAAAAGGTGAAGAATCTTCTGTCTTCCAATGAGCTGCTCTCTCTTCGGTCAGCCTCCTTCTTCGGTTCCCACTCTGCACTAAGTAGTCATGTGAACAATGTGGTCAGGTGAGGAGGGTGCCCCCCCACTAGAAACCTGAATATCTCTGCCTCTATTGAATCCTAGAGTCTAAGGATAACAAATTCCTCTGCAATGAGACAACTTTGCTCATCCATCAAGATGCTTGAGTTAATTTCAAAATTAGATTGAGTACGTATAGAATTATGTTTTAACTGTAACACAGTATCAAGGGACATTTATATCCAGAGACATTGTTTGTTATTTCACCTCTTGAATGATAAGACAAGCACTACTTTCATGGAACAGAAAGTATTTTGTCAGCTTCTTAGAGCATGCTTTTGCATTTCCCCAGTGTTATGAAGAATATCTTTTGATTAATTAATTTTAAAATTCAGAATTTCCCATGGGGAAAAAATTATTCTTTTTTGTTAAGGCTAATTAGCTAACACAGAGACACACATGCACATATTATGCACACACATATATAAAGATTTTAAAATAAGTTCTTTTTATTGTTTTGCAACAGCGTGAACTACCAATATTATTTTTAAAGTTTTACACCACTGTTCAGATAAGTTTTAAGGCAAGCAGAAGGCTAATTTTTAAATGTCTTTCATATAGTCTGTTTTGTATGATAGGATAATTTGGGTAAATCGTCCTTGGAGACACCTTTGTTTCCAACAGTGGACTAACTTGACTTTTTCAGGGGTTTTCAATTATTTCCAGATGTTGGACAAAGTGCAAGATGAAGATCCACCATGATTTTCAAGTTTCTCACCTCTTACATTTGTCCTTTTCATCTTAAATGCTATGTTCATTGTGTGTTGTAGAGTGACACCAGTGACAAATCACCCTACATTCACTTCTACGTTCGCAGTTCACATTTAGCTAAATATACAGCTATTTTTTCCTCTTTTGGTTGCCAGTGTCACCAACGGCAGTGGCTCAGTTCTTGGTGTTTCATGTTCCTTCCTGAAACTAACTGAATTCTCAGATCTGAGGGCACTTTTCTGAATTTGTTCTCAGTGTGGGTTTCTCAGTGGTGAAGTGGAGAATCCTTCTCATCTGTGCTGCCTTCAGCAGCTGTGTAAATACAGCTGGAAACTTGCAAGTGGACAGGGGTGATTATAAACAGGTTTCCTTATGTGTTTTGGAATGCTGTTTTGAGAGCCATGAACCATGAATTTCAGATGAGCTCCCATGGCTGCCGCCTCTTTCACATATTTAAAGTGGTTGTCTGGGCCCCAGGTGCACATATTACTTCTTGAGCCTCAGGCTCTTCCTTGGATGTTCCACTTTATGATACCATAAGCCTCACAACAAACAGAAGCATTACAAAGTCTGTAGTCTTCTGAATGTTTGATGTACGGGAGGTGCATCAGTGAGCTAGGGCTGCCATAACAAAGGACCTCAGACTGGATGATTTAAACAAAGAGAAGCTTATTTTCTCACCATTCTAGAGATCGGGCTTTCTTCAGGATTGGTGTTTTTAGAGGCCTCTCTCCTCAGTTGGTAGATCTTCTTCAAGTGTTTGTTTTCACGTGGCCCTCTGTGTGTCTGTCTGTCCTAATCGCCTCTTCTTACAAGGGCATGTTGGATTATGGCCCATAGTCGTGACCCCACTTTACTTCACTTACCCCTTCACTTACCCCTATCTCCAGGGGAAGCTGAGATGGCTTAATGGGTTAAGCATTCATGTTGCAGTCCCGGGGACTGAGGATCAAATCCCATCCGCGGCCTGTGCAAACCCATATGCTGAACTTGGGTGTGCTTCCCATGTGGGAGGCCCCCAGCCTAGTTCCCACCCTCCACGGCCCCTACCCACCTGTGTGGAACCAAACCATGTCAAAAGCTGATGATGTATAACTGTGGAGACTGCTCTGGGCCTTCCCCCTTCTCTCTGTCTCTCCCTGTCTCTGTCTCTCCCTGTTTCTGTCAAAAACAATAAAATAAAACTTAAAATGACTTAAAAAATGACCCTATCTACAAATACAATCAAATTCTGAGGTACTGGGGGTTAGGACTTCAACAGATGAATTTTGGAGGAGGCACAATTCAGTCCATCATAGAAAGAAAGCATGAGGAAAGGGTAGATGGTGATAGAAAAATTGCTCAAGGCTTACTGTTGGAATGTTGAATATGTGAGTTCCACACTCAACAGATATAAAACTGAACTCATTCTCCCCCCCACCCCCACCCCCCTTCTCCTAAATCCACTATGACTCCTGTATTTTTCTGTTTTAGGAAAAACCAACATCATCCCAGTGGTCAAAGCCAGAAACCTGGGATCATTTTCTTGGACTGTTTTCTCCAGCTAATTGTCAGTACTAGTGAGTCCTGCAATTCTACCTCCATAACTTAACTTTACTTCTTCCCTCTCCTTTTCCATGGTCTCTATCTTAAATTGAACCATTCATAATTACTCACCTGGATTACTACAGAAGTCTCCTAATGATCTCCACTTCCTCAGGTCCTCACCTTCTCCCTACTCAAAACCATCCTCTGAATTGTTCTCAGAATAATCTTTCTAGGGAAAAAAGTCTGTTCATGCCACCTTCAGATTACATTTCTTCAATATTGCTTTAAGCATAGAATTCAAGTTCTATATTGCTTTCGGCATAGAATTCAATTTCTAAATTCAAACATGCAGTAAATTATTTTCCCTTCAATTTGATTGGTTGAACTTAGGTCACATGCTCATTTCTAGCCTATTATCAAATCCAAACAATTCAATATACCAATTGGCTAAAACCATTAGGATCTACTTCTTGGGGTCACCTTCCCTGGGACTTGTGGTTGGATAGGGAAAGGATGGACAGCATGACAAAACCAGGATTTCATTAATGAAGAGTAGGAGGAAAGAGATAATGGGTATTAGGAAGTTAACAAGTAATGTCTACTATACCTGTCACTCCATGGAATTTATAGTCAAGTGGTGAGGATAGAGGCAAAGTTACAGTGCAGTGTGGTGAGTACAGTTATAGAGCTCTGCACAGGGTACACTGTGTGCACCAAGATTCCTTTCTAAGTCAGACTAGGGATTCAAAGAACATTTCCTAAAGGAGGTGTTGCATAAGCTACATTTATGAAGAATGAATGAGAGTTAATACTTTGAAGGGGAAAGGAGCATTCTGGCAGCAGGAATAGCAAGTAAAAAGGCCCAAGAACCATGGAGCAATGATTTGTTGGAAAGCAGCACATCGTTCAGGCTGAGCAGAGTGTTGCTAAAGATGAGGCTAAAAGGGGAAGCAGGGGCAGATCATGATATGTCACATAAGTTTTATTCTATAAGCTACCTATTGTACCTATCAGTGCCATTTATATAACACCTAAATGCCAAACATTGTATGCAGTTTTTATATAACATAGCACTCTGGTACTATGGGATAAAGCCCAGTTGAAAGATTTAACTAAATGAGACTACAGGTTAAATAACTTCTCCCGGGTTATGTAGACTTCATTCGAACCATTTTAGACACAGCCTTTCACCTAGAACTCAAACTCATGGAACTTGTTATCCTAAGTAATGACATAGACTGAAAATAAACAAAATTGGTGCAATACACATTTGAGATACAATTGGATATATGGAGATACATTTGAGAATGTAATGTCTAAGGAAGCTTAAGGAAAAGCCTGTATCTAAACTGCATGTTCTTTTAACCAAATCCTTGGATGGACTATTTTTTAGTCCATGTGTCAGGGACAGAAGACAAGAGTCAGGTTCTGAGCCAGGGTTCTTCAGTACATGATCCACCCCTGTTTCTGCCCATAATATCTTTCTCTCTCTTCAATTTTCTGACCTTTGTTCACTCTTCACAGATTTAGTTTAAGCATCACCTTTTTAAGGAAACTTCCTTTGAACCCCTGGTTCAATTTAGGAAGCACCCTATGTGCTCACAGTGGACCCTGGGCAGAGCCCAACAATTGTCCTCATCACACCGCACTGTAACTTTGGCTTTCATTGCTTCTCCACGCCCTTATCCCAGACCACAAATTCTGTGACTATAAGAACATTGCCTACTTCTTTTTCCTCTTTCCTAAGAAAACCGTGCTTTTGTTCAGGTCTCTGTTGCTCCTGAATATAGTCCACATAGCTCAAGGGAGGCCACTGCTTTCTCATCTCGTGGATCACAGAATGGATTGGATTGTTTAAGCCATTGTCACATGCCTTAAGGTTGTCACAGCTGGGATTTACCACTGGCAGCAGTAGAGAAGAGGGAAGCTGCTGAACATCCTGCAATGAAGAAGACTGCCCTTTCTCCCCTCCACATCCCTCACACTCTAGCCCAGGCGTCCTCAAACTACGGCCCGTGGGCCACATGCGGCCTGCCGAAAACATTTATCCGGCCCACTGGGTGTTTTTGCCAATGCTGCCTGTCCTGCTTAGCAGCTGACTCGTCCCGGGCCCGCAGTGTGCATGTGTGGACATGCTGAGGGACAGTGAACTGGCCCCATTTAAAAAGTTTGAGGACACCTGCTAGCCCGGCCCTACTCAAGAATTGTCCATCAGGCCCCAAATGTCAATAGTACTGAGACTGAGACACCCTGGTTTAAGTCAGTGTTTCTGTGACTTTGCTTCCTGATTGTTAATGGTCTACAGAATGAATATGCCTAAGTAATCAATCACTCTGAAGTGAAGGACTGATATTCCATGATTGGGAAAGATATGAAAGAGATGGATGATAGAGCTAGACAGTTAAACTATGGTCATGTTGTGACGAGTTTATTTATTTATTTATTTATTTATTTTAAGATTTATTTTTATTGTTTTTGACACAGAGAGAGATAAAGAGACAGAGAGAAGGGGGAGGGCCCAGAATAGTCACCATAGTTGCACATCATTGGTTTTTCCACATAGTTTCATTCCACAGGTGGGTATGGGGCTGCACAGGGCAGGAACTGGGCTGGGGTCTCACCCTGGTGAGAACTGAACTGGGGGCACTACCCAGTTAGGCATATGGGTTCGCACAGGCTGGGGCCGGGATTTGATCCTCAGTCCCCAGGGCTGCAAAGTGAGCGCCTAACCCACTGAGCCATCCTGGCTTCCCAGTTGTGGCGAGTTTTTATTAGAAGGCTAAATATGGTCTTCATCCTGTAATGGAGTACTGGGTACCATGATTGCAAAGGCATTTCAGGAGATGGAATATCTCATACAAATATCTTATACAACCAGCAAGATTGATGGGAGTGGCACCGCATAATAGCCAGGAGCGCTGTGAGACAGTTATTGCTACATTTCCTGACTGAGTTGATGTAGCGTGAGTTCCTTTATGTCCCCAGTGGTTAGCATAGTCTCCTACACCCAGAAAGACTAAAGAATGTTTCTTGGGGGAAAGCTGAGATGGCTCAGCGGATTAAGCGCTCACTTTGAAGCCCCGAGGATCGAATCCCGGCCCCGGCCCATGAGGACCCACATGCTGAACTGGGGTGTGCCCCCAGTTCAGTTCTTGTCAGGGCCTATGTGGGAGGCTCCTGGCCCAGTTCCTGCCCTGCGCAGCCCCGTGCCCACCTGCGGAATGAAACCATATGGAAAACTAATGTCACCTATGGAGACTGATCTAGGCCCTCCCCCTTCTCTCTGTCTCTCTCTGTTTCTTTCTGTCAAAAATCAATAAAATAAATCTTTAAAAAAAAAAAATGTTTCTTAGATAGATTGTGACCTTCTTGGGGAACACAGTAAATAGACTATAGTCTAACCTAACATTCTTATTTCTTAAAATATCAATGTCACCTATATGTCTATGGTTATAATGAAAAAAATTAACATGTAATAAATCATCGATTTTCCTGTGCTTTGAAAGGCCATTGTAAGTAAGTTTTATATAAACACTAAAGGGTGTGTGTGTGTGTTATTGTGGAAGTAACTTTTGAACATGTCTTCTTGGAATAGGTTTTTGGTTGACATGGCACTACCTCCTTGGGTTTCTTTTCAAGCCTGACTCAGGTGGATGACAAATGTCTCAATGTTGAGGTGCCCTTGCCCAGCTTGCTGGGGCTTCAGCGCCTAGTTTCTGCCCTCTCCCACCACCCCACTTACTACGCAGACCTTCTTTCCATCATTTCCTTTGCTGGTGAACTCTGGCCCTGAAGGTATTAGGGAAGTTTGTTGAGTTTTGTTTCTTCCCTTTGTTCTTAGCAATAGCTTCAAGGTAAGTTTTGTTGTGTGTTTTTTTTTCAGGAAAATAATATTTTAAGTTAATTCAGGGACGCTCCTAGCAGACCCCTTAAACATAACACCCACTAACTGTCTAATAAGTATTTGATCCTGCAGTGGCTTTTGTAGGGTGAAAGGAGAATCAATAGTCCTAGCAATAAGCTTATAGAGAATGTATTCTTTAGAATTAAGAGTATAAAAGATTGCTTTTAAGGTGTGCTATTTCTGTACCCCCTAAATACTAAAAGATAAAAAAATAAGACATTTTATAAACATTTTTTATAAACCCCCACCCCCTTTCTTTTGACTGATAGATTATAAGTAAAATGTGGATGGCAAATTTACAAGATATTATGATCCTTTATTTTTTCCTTGGCAAAGTAATTTAATTAGAAAATAATCTTCCTCTCTAACATCTGTCGCTATAAAATGATATCCTGTTTTGTTGGCAACAATTTGTTCAAGTTCACAGCAACATTTTGAGCTATTCCATTACTATGAAAAGAAATTTTTAAATAAGAAAGATCGGTTTTAAAAAAAATCAGACATGTAAAGCAGGTTTTAAAATAAGCAATCTCCAATTTTAAAAACTACAATTTCAGTGGGGCAGGGAGTAGGTACATGCTAAACCATTCAAGAAAGAAGGGAATACCAGGGGAGTGTGTTTTGGACTAATCACACCAGATCACAGCCCATGCTGTCTGTGCACGCCTGTGTCCAAATGAGTGTGATTGTGTGTGTGAGTATGTGTGCGCACGAGTGTGCGAGCGCAGCTGCAGGGCCTCGGGGCCGGGCCTTCGGGGTGCTTGGGTCCGGGTTTCCTCGCGGGCCGGCAGGAGCGGGGCACGTACTTGCTGGGGCGGGGGTCCCACCCGGGACGGTGCACAAACGCCTGCGGCGCCGGCTCTTTGTGTGCCTCTGTGCGGCTGTCGCCGCCGTGGGCACCATTTTCTGCTTGGCTCAGGACAGGCACATAAAAGGGAAGGCGGCTGCAGCCCGTCGCCGTCCTGTTTCCCTCAGATGCCCTCTGCCGCAGGTTTATTATTACAGTACGGGCCACGCCGCCTCTCCCCGCGGCCCTGGCTGGCCGCCGGGCTGTGCAGCGCCCTGGCCGCCTTCACGCTTGGCGCGCCCCCAAACTGCCTCCTCCGCCTCCTTATTTGTCTGAAAAGCAGCCGCACGTCGAGGCGGAGCAGCACAGGGGCGGGAGAAGCAGGGCCGGGTGTGTGCACGCCGTGCCTGGGGGGCGGGGCCGGGGCGGCGCGCCCAGCCGAGCTGTGGGCCCCCTGGTCCCCCAGGGGCCTGGCGGGCCCGGTGGGGGCGGCGCGGCGCGCGGGGCGCTCGTGGTGCGGGGCGCTGGGGCGCGCGCGCCTTGGCCGCGCGCCGATGGGGCCCCGAGTAGCCGGTTCCTGCCGAGTAAGCAGTCTGGCTCCGCCTCGGCAGCACAGTGGCAGCACGGCTGGGGCGCTGGCGCCGTGCCAGGCCATCAGAATTAGCTCATTGTTCACTGGCACACTAGAAGGAGGGGGTGGGGGGAGAGAGAGAGACGCTCTTTTAGAGAAAGAGAGACACACACTCTAGAAGAGAGCGCGCACGAGGCAGGGAGACCTTCCCCTTCTTTTTCCAAGGCTGCACTTCTTGAAGTGAAGCCGGTTTGGGTTTTGTTTCCCCTTCCCCCTCCTCTTCCTCCACCCCTTTCCCCTCCCCCTTCCCCCCTCTGCCCCCTCCCCCTAGCTGTCTTTCTAGCATGATGCCCTTTTTCATCCACATTTGTGTTTCAGGTGTAGAGAGGAGAGAGTGAACAGGGAGCGGGGCTTTTGTCTGTAAGTATATGCCATTCCCATCCCCGGCCGGGAGCGCTGCTTTCTCTTTTGTGTTGCTTCCTTGCTTTTGCTCTTAGCTGGATGGACCCTTCAACCCTGCAGAGTTCATGCTTCTTCCCACTAAATTTTAAAGAACTGTACCTTGGAGAAATTCTGGCGTTTTGGTCCTGCTGCATTAAAGCTGAAATTTAACTTGGGCTTTCAAAAAAAAAAATAAAAAAAAAAATTGCACAAGTTAAGAGAGAATTCTTTGGGGGAAGGGGTGGGGTTTTCTTGGTTGTTGGTGTGGTTAATGTTTGTTCTTCTTGCTCAGAAAGCATTGTTAGGAACTGTTTTGTTTCTTTACAGTAAATGCACTTTGGTGCATGCAACACCCCCCCCCCCCTTTATTAAATGAATTTGTGTCCCTTCATCCTTACACTTTTATTACTCTTTCAATGCTGTTGTTGCCTCCAAGGGTCTTTTCAGGCATTCAATCTTGCAATGCTTTTTTTTTTCCTGCATTTTCTTATGAAGCAGTTAAACTTAGAGGAAGGGAGGGAGGGCTTAAAAGTAAATGACTGCTTTTTGCTTGATGATGATGATAATCTGATTTGCATTTATATGTTTCTATAATAACATCATAGGAAAAGCCTAAAAGCTTATGATACCCTTTGGGAGAACTTTTAGTTTTTCCATTCATTTTAATTTTTGTCATAACTTAACAAAAGGACTGTGTTCTGATCACATAAATGTTGAAGGAAAATCACTGCGGCATGTACATTAATGTTGACTTGGTTTAGGGAGAAGGGCATAATGGTGTATATTTCTGACTCCCCCCCACCCCCAGTGTAGTTTTTTTTTTTTTAAACACGGAAGGTTATGTAATGCAGTGCCATTTCCAAAAATATCCACTCTGAGGCATTACACTACACGGTGGAAGGCTGATTCTTATTCTGCTGTCTTGATTGCAAATATACTGCCAGTAGTATGTCTGGGAACAAAGAGCCGCCAGAAAACAATCTATTTTTATCACTTGGTTCTACTTTTAAGTTGCTAAACCATTTGAACTGCAATTTAAAAATGAACCAAACACTAAGAATAGCCCAGGACTCTGCAAAGCCAGGTACCAAGGATTCCTTTGTCCCCTATTTAAGTGTGGAGACTGCTTGGAAAGCTCTTGCCAAAGCTCCAGTGGTAACAGTAATTTGCATGCAACTTTTCTTAACCACAGAAAATGTTTATTTATGTGCACCCTCTAAGCAGGCATTTTTCATTTACTGACCTGTGGTGAGGCAATTTGTCTACTGTATTTAAACATATTTTGCAGGTTGGTCTCCCTGGATTGAAGAGAAGGGAGAGTGCAAGGCCAAGACCGTTATGATTCTCAAAATGGTAAGAATTGGTCGTCAGAGGATATTCTCAGTAGTTTATCAGTATTTATTCCATATAAATATCAATGATCCACCTTCATCCTGCCTCAACCCTTCATTGTTCCTACCCCATCTGACCTTTAAAAGGTTCTTTCTCCAGCATGTGGGAGCTTTGCATTACAAGCCAATTATGAATTGGATGTGGTGAATTGGATCTTTTGATTTTCAGTCATTTTGAATAGAAAACTGAAATTGCTTTTTCAGAAGTAAAGATTTATTTAACTAAACAACAGAAGCCATTCTGTTCTTTAAGAAGAGTGATGCATTGTGACTTGCATGGGAAGGGTAAGCAGTAGGACTCAAACAAAGCAACGGGTCTTATATTAGAGATAGGCAGAACTTACCAAAAAGTGGTAGTCTGTGTCCAGATAATCAAATTATTGTAGTATCCTCTGTCCTTAAGAACAATATATGAAAAGCATGGACTTTTATATTAATACACTCTATTGTACCTCAATATAATTAGCATTTTTGTTTGTTGATTTATAACCTTCATTTATGAGAGCATCCACTGAGTTTCGGGAGTCAAGCTTGATATCCCCTAAATGAAAATGTAACTATTTCTGACAGATATGATCCACAGAGAAAGCAGGTTAGTATTTAATGCCTGATTAAATAAAGACATAGATGAAATATGTGTTAATTACAGCTGAATAATTATATGATTCTTCTTTGAAAAATTTTCTCTGGTAAAAAGTTGAACTGAATACAAAAGAAATGTCATCAAACTTTTCAGATAAGTACAGCTTGTCCTACTGCAGATGTTTATACTCTTTAATACACCTCTTTGCCACTTAGAATGTGTAATTTCCAAATTTAGTTTTAGTTTTTTCTTTTTTAAATGAAGGTGGAATTTAATGAATCAGATGAATCATCTGATATACTTGGTGTTTTCTTTGAGAACAACCCAAGTATAAGCTTCCAAGGAGAAAAATGAATCAGAAGCAATTAAATGAGTTCAGTTTGAATCCTATCAACAAGTAAGCTCTTTATTTTTTGTGTATGCCTCATCTGTCATTGCAACAGATGGGTTTCGAAGCATCAAATAAAATAGCTCTTGTTCTTGTTTAGACTTTGGTAATGATCAGACTAAGGAACTTGAGATAGAAGAACAAAAGGAACGGGGGAGGGGTGAACAGAAAATTAAACTGATTAATAGGTTCCTAACTTCATATTAAATTTCTAATTAGCTATTGTCATAGAGTGCCAGAATGGTAATAGAATGAACTGCTGCAAAATATTTTTGTTTATTTAATTATATTTTACTGTGACTAGCCACAGCCACCTTGCCTTTTAGCTCTTTATATCAGAGCTGTACTCTTTGTGTCACCATCGATCGACCACAAAGTTTCATGTATGTTGTGATATGTCAGGTGACCAGTTTGGTTAAACATAAATTTGGCCACTGACCCTGCCAAAGCTGTCCCTATAGATCAAGCACAGAGAGTAAATATCATGTTTCCGTACTAGTGAGTAGAATGAGCTTTGCGGAAAGCAAGTGTGTGTGCCAAAGCCAAGAATGAAAGTTGGAACGATTTGAATGCAGAAGAGCAAATTTGAATTATTATTGCATGTTGTTAATTCCTTACATTTGTCATTTATGTATGGTGGCATAATGAGCAATCACAATTTGTTGCTCCTGGAAGGATTCTTACTCATGGAAAAATTCTCACAACTTTTTGGTGATCCTTTCATCAAGATGTCAATTCCTTTTGGCACAAGCCCATTGCCTGAAATGAAACCACCGACAGTTATTGTCTGTGGGTGATTCCAAGTAACTTTCTAGCAATTCTCTTATTCCGGGAGGTCAGAGCTCTTAAAAGTCTTAGCACATATTAACGTTAAAAAAAAAAGGGTTTCAATGTTTTTAAGAAACTACTATTAGAGGTGTTTTGCACTGCCTCTTTTTCCTTTTTGGAAAAATGAAATTATTTTTTTCTCTTGATTTGAATAAAATCCTTTGCTGATCTGTAGCTGGTTTTCTTAAAAGCCTTAGCCCACATGCATTAGAAACTACTACTTAGGGAAGCAGTTGACTTAATATCTAGTCATCTCTAGAAAATATATAAACATGTCTTTTCAGTTAAACATGCAATTCTATTTACATAATTTGAAAAACTAAAGGGGAACTAATTTCAGTGTAATTAGCCTACTGTATTTAGTAAAGGGCTCATTCCAAACATAAATTTGTAGTTAGCTCATTCCAGTAAAAGAAATTTACTGGTAGACTACAGTATTCAAAACAGTGATTCAATATCTAGATATTTTATATACCCTAAAGTGATGTTTCACAATAATTTGAAGTCACTCATGAATCCTAGAGTGCCTTTTGTATTATCAAAAGAAAAAAAAAATACAATCATTTTGTTAACTCTAGGAAGCACTAATCACATTGTTCGGAGGATCCTTTGAGCACAACTCCAGGGGGCGCCATTTATATAGATTACAGTGCACCTGGGGTTGTACAACTCAAGTGTTAAAAGTTTTGTGAGTATGGTTTGCTATGTCTTGGTTGGACAGAATGTTCTTTTCAATAACTCATTCTCTAACTTTTAAAATTTTTTAGTAAGCGTGTCTTTTTTGAGTTGTCCATATTTTTTTTTTATTGTTTTTGACAGAGAGATACAGAGACAGAGAGAAGGGGGAGGACCCACAGCTTTCTCTATAGTTGCACATCACTGGTTTTTCCACATAGTTTCATTTCACAGGTGGACGAGGGGCTGCACAGTGCAGGAACTGGGCCGGGGTCTCACCCCAGTGAGGACTGAACTGGGGGCACTCCCCAGTTCAGCATATGGGTTTGCATGGGCCGGGGTCAGGATTCGATCCCTGGTCCTCGGGGCTGCAAAGTGAAAGCTTAACCCACTGAACCATCCCAGCTTCCCCAAGTTGTCCATATTTTTTAAATGGAATTAACAAGATGCTGTGAGTCTACAGAGATCTTAGGCAATTTAATTTATATTCGACTTTTTGCTAAATTTTAATTTCTAAGATTATATTTTATATGGGTCCTTGGTATTTACTTAGGTGTTTTATTTTAAAGGCACTTACTTTAGATACGTCAGTAAGAGGAAAATACTTCAGAATGCGTGGAGGGTTTTATTGAATAATTTGAAAAAAATATTAATAAGTTATTTAATCTAATGTCAAGGTTAAGTCCTGATTTTTTAACATGCTTACACTCTGTGCTGTACTTGCCCCTGAGTATGTGTGTGCCATGGGCTCACAGGGGCATAAAGCATGGGCTCATTATGTTCTAACAGACCTAGGAATAGAAACAATTTAAGTTCTCTGGAAGGCTGATGCTGAGATTTTAAAAAAGATGAGTTGACTCCATTGTACTGTTCAGAGAGCTCTTCTTTCTGTAGTCTGTGAAGTGGCATTCATGGTTTACAAGTAGACTCTTTGAATAATCTCTCCATTAACATAAGGTTTTCCTTTTTAAAGAAAAAGATGAAGATTGAGGAGGGATGTGGTCCTATTGGTAGCTGTGCCAGTGGGTTTTGGAATGTAAATTTACAAGTTTCAGTGATTCCTGATTGTGGAGATGCTGAAGAGTACCTAAGAGGGTAATTTTATATGGTTCTATCTTGTCTCCCAGCAGGCCTTTCTGCACACTGTAAGGGGTGAATTGGGGATTGTTTGGGGAATTAGGACATTAGGGATGGTCTATCTGGGTTTAACCCCAGTCCAGCTTCCTTTTGAGCTGTATAAGTAGTTCAGGTAGGAGAAGGTATTGGAGCAGAAATCATGAAATAAGCAGCTATTCAAATTATCATTCTTATTTTAACCTGATACACTTCTTAAGAACTTGTATGTGAATCAGATCATAATAGATTCGCTGAAGGAATTCACTTTATTTTAAATCCTTAGATGAATACGTCTAAAGTGGGAAAATAGACCTCTAAAATATGAACACTAAACTCAACGAGTAACCTCCAGATGATTAGCTTTATACATTAAGTATTCTTCTGCACTAGACTGACTAGGGAGCCGTGGAGTGAAATACTGTGACTTCCTGGATCTTGCGTGTGTTTTTCCAGTGCTGTTTCTGGTTGGAAAGTCTTTTAAGGCCTTATCCTCACAAGCAAAGTGAAATGGAGGGTTGAGATAATTATCTGAATAATTATGCTTAAAAAAAACTTGATTTTGTGTGATTCATCTTGGTTATTTAAAATGTTGCTGGAATGATATAGGAGTGGGAAGGATTTGCCTGAATTACTTGAATAATTTCTTTGTTATACAGGAGAAAACTAAGAATAAGGAAATTTTATCAGCAAATCCGAATGTATTGAATGTACTTGGACTATGTCATCTTGGTTGGTCAAGATATATTAGAAGATTACAATTTTAAACTTCTTCTTTGCTTTGAACTGGAAAACAGGTTAACTAACCATAAATCTCAGCCCATAGCTATAGAAATTGTGGTTGTCAAAAATAGCATTTATTGGGTCTGACTTTATCTGAAATGGGTGTTTCTAGACATAGTTTAACCTG
Source organism: Craseonycteris thonglongyai (assembly GCA_004027555.1). Lineage (NCBI taxonomy): Eukaryota > Metazoa > Chordata > Mammalia > Chiroptera > Craseonycteridae > Craseonycteris > Craseonycteris thonglongyai. The sequence continues at coordinate 10,490 of PVKE010013314.1, read as the reverse complement.
TGGAAAGCTTCAAGAATTTCTCACCTCAGTGGTTTAAAAAATAGCAGTGATCCAGAAATTGATCTGCTAGTGTTTGACAAATATTAGCAGCTCTAATGGTTTGGGATTTAAGCATTAACAGGACTTTCAACCCAATTCTAAATATCAATTCGGTTATTAGTAGCAATGACTTGGTATTAACTTGGGTATAACACTAGTTTATATTCTCCTGCATTATTTGTTAGTTGGATAATATGCATTTTTTCCCCCATTGGCCAATGAAATCTTAGGCGCCCAGAGGCTTTATAAAATTCATATACAGTGCTTAGTAAAGTATTAAATATATGTTAGAAGCTCAGTAACTGTTTGGTCTATGCATATACTTATCGATTAAGTTGGACTTTTAAAATTCATCCTTAATGACTTAATCATGTTAAGTTTTGGTGAACTAGAATTGATGTGCATCCTTACCTTCTTCTAAAGATCTAGGAAGTTGAAGTGAGTATATTTTAGTTTTCACAGTGAGGTATTTCCCATAATTTATTAACAGGACAGAAAATATGAGGTTAAGCCATAAAGCCACTTCCCAAAAAGGAATGGCTTGCAATTGCTCATCTTTACCAGCTATGAATGATGCTCTGACAACCTGGTGAGAAGCTAGCACTCCAGGTTTGATGCAGCTGTGGTACTCAAAGCTCATAGCAACTTTTCCTGCAGCCATGAAAATCCCTGCTGGGATCCAGGAGGAGCTTTACTCTCAGTCTTAGAACTTTTAAGCATTCACTTATTTCTAATATAATCTAATTTTGAGATATTAAGAAGATGATTCCAAGGACACACAGTTGCCACGTCTGAAATTATTGAAGAGTCAGCAGTAGGGTTATACATCTATTCTCTTGTCATTTGAGCCAAGTTTTTCTTTTGGTTTTTGTTTTGTTTTATGGGGATAATAATAATTATTATTGTTGTTATTCTTATTTGAGCACATTATTTGTGCTCAGTTCTTTGCATTATAGAAAGTGCACACTTGGCTTACACCTTCAGTAGATTTATATTTTAGTTGTGTTAGGAAGACTTAACATTCATGACAAATTTAACAAACAATACAATTATAATCTGCTACATTGTAAGGTGCAGAAGTGTATTATTGGGGACTAGAGACTGGGGATTATAGGGGAATATTTTAAGGGGGTAGAGATTAAGCTAGATCCAAAGATGACAAATATATGGCATGCATGCCACCATTAACTCCTGCTATACCTGTGTCAGACATTGCTAATCAACCTTAACAGTCATTATTATTATTCACCCTGAATATTATTTCAAAATCCTCAGTATACTGTACAATTTATTATTGATTGGAGTTGGCCCAAAATTTGAAACCTAGAAGTGGACTGCTCTTTGAGAGCAGGTCCTATGCCTTCTTAAGCTGTTTATCCCCAGGGCTTAGCACCAGTTTTTTGTTTTTTTTAAATTTGTTTGTTTGTTTTTAAATTTATTTTATTGTTTGAGAGAAGGTGAGAGAGAGAGAAGTGGGGAGGGCCCAAAGCAGTCTCCATAGTTGTACACCATTAATTGTGACATGGTGTCATTCCACACAAGTGGATGTGGGGCCATGTGGGGGTGGAATCAAACCGGCCTCACACATGGGAGGTGACAACCATCACTGTGGTGCCATCTCAGCAGTTACCAGTTACACCATAGTTCAACATATGGGGTTTGCAGGGGCTGGGGCCAGGAATTGAACTCTGGACCTTGTGATTGTGAGGCAAGTGCTCAACCGCTGAGCTATCCTGATATCCCTACACCAGTTCTTAACAAATGCTGAATTGATGAAGAATTAAGAATATTTGGTTAGATTTGGATAAGAGAAAAGGGTATTCCAGAAAAAGGAAATGCAGTAGACTCTCTGTTAACTGGAATACAAGCAACAGGCAAAAAAAATTTTTGTGAATAAGATGATACTTTTGTCTAAAATTTTTAGACCCCAAATTGGGAGTCGTCTTATTCACAGGAGTAACCCATGTATTGATTTCTTAATTTGGGATTAGAAAAGTAGGTGTCCTCTTATACATGGAAAAATATGGTACTACTACATTTATCCGGTATCGTGCTGGTTCACTGAGAGTCTCCTTTTATCTGGCACTTACCAGCCCCCGTGGGTGCCGGTTAACTGACGGTTGACTGTACATTAGAAAGGTATGCTTGAAAGAGTGAGCATAATGTATTTTTACTACAGTAGTGAATGTTCTTGTCCATTTAGGGCCTATGTGCTGTCGAGGACAGACTGCACACTAGACCTAGAAGTCAAGGACTTGGTATGCTTGGTCATAAGAAGCCACTGAGTAGGCATCGTAGAGAGGCCTGAGGCTCTCACTCAAGTTCCAACCTGTGTCAGGTTCTTTGCCTTTTGATTGTGCCCAACAGAAAAGAGTATACGCACTCACATACTTTGGTTAGATGTACACTTATGTGATTGCTACCTCTCACTCCCCTTGGGCTTGGATGGCATGGTGGAGAGACAGAAGGCCCCTTGGTAGAAGGAATTGGGGAGGAAGAAAGGACATACTAAATCTCTTTCTTTTGACAAAGTAGCAGCAGTTGCACTGCCAAATCCCAGCAGTTCTGAGGTCTCTGCTTGGCCAGAGCAGGTGCGTGCTGTGTGGAAGAAGACGCCACGCTTCCCTTCTGTGAGGCTAGTTGGGTGTAGCTGCCTGCTAATCAGTCACAACCACAAGTACCCAGCTGGTTGTCTCTCCCCACTTCTTCCTGATCAGCCAGACATACTCACTCAAAATTCAAGCCAACACTTACATCATCATCATAAAATTGTTTACAATTTGAGGGCTGGTTTAGTCAATAGTCTCGTGACCATCTACAGGGAATCTTATCACATGATATGCAAAAGTTGGGGAAAGCCAAGAACAAGAAGAATTTTTCTGGTTACAGCACAGACTCCGACCTTAGAATGCATCCACTGCAAGATTTTCAGCATGAAATGCTTTCACTAACTCTTTTTGTCCCTTCAGATGAGATTGACTTATCAGTGAGTCTCAATAAAAGTGACATAGGTAAACATTGCTCCTTGAATTTTTTCTGCCTACTCCCACCTCATACTTTCAAATAATTTTTTTTTTGTCAATTGCTGTGTTTAGACTTTCATAACTTTAATTTTTGTGGCGGGGCAGCCATGCCAAAATCTATGTGAACTAATCCTTTATTTCTAGCCACAATGGAATATATTTTCTTAGAGGAAGCAGGCCACTTGTTATTCTAAGTTGCCCCAGGAGTTCCTCCTGCTTTGGCTCTGCTTACTCAGTCCTAGAAAGATTTCTCCTCCTGATGAAATAGTCATTCTCCCAGACTGAATTTAAATGACAACTCCTTTATGAAACTCACCCTAGTACATCCAGCAGGAATAAATGCTATGCTCCTCTGTATACTCATCACGCCATTCTGCCTGTAGCTGCCTTATTTATTTCTGCAGTGTGTTCTACCCTCCACGATTGGAAAATTGAAACAAGAGTATTGACCCCTAGTAACTCAGCGTCCTCCCTCACTCTGGTAGCAGTTGAGGCTCGGATGCCTCATCTTTTTTGTTTGCCTCTATCAGCAGGATGGTGACTTGGAAAAGTTTCATTATTGAGAAGGAACTCCAGAACAGCTAGTGAAGCTGATTAGCGTTCTTTCTGCACAGTGGGAAGGAAATCATTCATTGACATGCTTTAATGGGACCTTGGAACAAACAGATCTCATATGTGTAAATCAGTCTGATAGCTGCTGCAGTACCTATCCAGGATCTAGCACATCCTTAGTGATCCATAAATGTCTGTGGGATAAATATATAAGCATTATTGGTCATGGATACCTAGAGATCTGTTTGTTTTCTTTTTTTCTGGGCAGAACCAGGTGGCTCACCTTGAGATTTACAACTAGTAACAGCCCAACCCTTTGCAGAGTTGCGACTGTTCTGATTATACTCTCTCTATAAAAACACTCTGATTGTGAATTTGCTACTGAAAAGCCCCTCTCACTGAGCATTTAAGAAAGCTCGGTGTTAGGGAGGTAAGGAGGTAGGGAGAGTGAAGTGAAACATCCAAGCACACTATAGAAACAATGCATAATTCCATTCTCCCTTCTTTTACGCTTATGTAGACAAAAGAGGTCCTGAGAGAGTGCAGAAAGTTAGTTTGGTGTGCTCTGTTGAAAGGAATCGCATTTTAAGGTACACACATGTAAAGCGTTGTCCATCGGGCACCTCTATGCACCAGGTGACTGATGGTGCTTTCCCAGCCCTTCCGCAGTTTGTCTCTGAGCAGTGTGATGAGGTAATCACGACAGTGGAGCATAAGCAGTTTCACAAGGTAATGACAGCTTCATGAATAAAATTATTGCTTGTTAGTACCTCAGACTATTTTCCAAGTTAAGCTTTTTGCCTTAAAAACGTTAGGATTATCTAGCTGGAGATAGTTTTCAACCTGTGATTTTAGACTGCTTTTTCAGTGTCCATCCTTACTTTCATAGACTAAAGTACAAATATAACTCGTATTCAGAAAGGAGACAGACGAGATCCATAAGATAATGTGGCCAATGAAAGGAAGGTCTGTTTGCCCCTTTTAAGCTGAAATTGGGAACCAGAGCCATTGATTGGAAAGAAAGGGAGACTAGCTGAGTAGTCGTTGCCAGTAAAAAGATGAGCCAAAGCCTCACACCAATAAGTAATTAAAACAAGGGGGAGATTCATAATGTGCACAGAAGTTCTGGAATGGTTGCCTAGTTCTATTATAGCTCTTCTTCCTTCTGCACTCCAGCCCTTACTCAGATCACCATCACACACCGCTGTCCTTTGATGACTGGGGCAGGTACCAGCCTTCCTGTCTGAATTGTGTTTGATACCAGTCCAGCAGGGAAAAGTACTGTAGTCCACTGGCTGAACAAGAAGACATCTAAACAAGTGGTGTTTAAAATGGATCCAGGCATCTTGAGGGCACTTTAATTTGTTACAGTGAGTGTTAAATACAAAACCTGTTCTTGGCCAGGAAAGAGTAGAAATTAGGAGGAGGTAATGAATGTATCATTGGCAGCCAACATTCAGAACAGTCAAGGAAAAACTATTGTTAGTAGTCAGATGAATGAAACCTGTTAACTAAGATACTTACACACATGACCCAAGGAGGGTATTGTTAGTAAGTACTTTCCCAAGACATACCATTTCTTGCCCTTCATGAGTCATAGTAGTGAAAGTTCCCCAAAAGGCCTACTGGGACCATGCGTGACCTGACAGTCTGTTCCTTGCACATTTGCAGGGTGGTTACTGAATCTCAGTGTATCAATGTGTGTTTGTGTGTGTGTGTGTTTGTGTGTGTGTGTGTTTGGGGGGGAAGCAGCATGTAGTCAAACACTTAGCTTAGTGCCTGCTCCATTTTAGGGGCTCAGTTAATGTTGGCTGAAAGAATGCAAACTGCAGAAAAGTGAACCTGCTATTTGAAACAGGCAAAACACTGACTTCCAATTGTATGCTTAAGAGAATTATAATTTGAAAAGATAAATTTTAACTAACCCCCTTTTTTCTTGCATGGATATTCCAGGATTTGGGAGCTTAGTTCTAAAACAATTTCTTGGGGAGGGAGGGATGTGTTTTTGATACTTTGCCACTTCCAGCCCAAACCAATGGGGCATATTCTTTGATAAGCTATGCATTCTATAGGATTGAAAGCTACCTACCAAATATTCAGTAATTCACAAAAAGTAAGTACTTACTAAATATTTCTTGATTCATTATTGGATAAATGATATTATATACCTGACCAGTTCAGTTAACATAGCCTCAGAAATTCTGTGCACACTTCTCTGAGAAATTCTCATTGTCCTAATTTTATCCTTAAATACCTGGATGTAACTGTTTTTGAAGTTTGTCTGGATGCTCTGAACCATAAATGAGTCTCCATTTCATTAGACCCATGGAGACTTGGGTCTAATTCTACATCATGAAATTTTCCGGCCTTGGATATTTTGCTCACTTCTTGATAACAGAATCTTAAATGATTCTGATCTTGTTACCAAGGTCTGCAAGCCAAGTCTCCACATCTTTTTATTCCATCTTCATTAAGCCTATTTTTTTTCCTTTTTTTTCTTTTTTTTTCTGTGAGGATGGCTTTTTAAACTTTAATGTTATTACATGAGGCTTAACTGTCTACACTGTCAAAATCAATTCAATCAGAAATTTAATTACATTTGTTCTTTGACTTCATAGAAATAATTCATCTCATAATTAATGTGAATTTTTACTAAATTGATCAGCTCTTCTTATGTTTAGAAAAAGCCAGAGGGATACCACGACTTTGACTGTGATTGAATACTCAACATGTAATCCAAGGATCAAATATGACTTACCTTGTTGTTTGCTATTCAGTACCTTAACGATAGTAACTACTAATAATTGGCTTGTTACCCCATCTCCATTTTTCTATTTGTCTTTAAAAATGTCTACATTTCTACTACATTAATTAAAGGTTGCCAAACGGAGTCAAGTCAGTTTGTTTTTCTTTCTACATTACCATTCTTAGTAGTTTACACATTGGCTCTCTAATAATGTTTGTGTTCTTTCTCTTCAACTCGACTCACTTTATATTTTTATGTAGTATATGGTTTGTGTACCTGCCGGCCTTTGATAAAAATCAGATCTTAATTCTTCTTCAAGCAGTTTCTTTTTAAATAGACTGAAATTTTGAGAAGCAAACTTACAGTGGACATGTTTCATATGCATCTGATGAGAGAAAGATATACTGAATTACATTGTTCATGGCTGGGTCATCTGAGAAGTAGTTTGAGAGTTCAGTTGGAGGTTATAGTAAAACAGTTTGGTTTCTTCAGCAAATGCCCATTATAATTCACTTACAGTGATTAGTAGATATTTGTATTGTGCCGAACATTGCCTTCCAGGGAAAATGGCAAAAAGACAAAACTGTGATGACCAGTGTTTCTTGGGTTTAATTAAATCCAAAGTCCTAATATAGCCAAGCTGAAGTTGCTGCTCTAATATGAGTATTTCCTCAATGGCTGTAGAACACATGGCCGCTGGGGAGCAAACCTCGTGCCCTCAAACAGTGCTTCTTATTTTAGGTAAGTTATTTTTGAAGGGCAGCTATTTACTGGAAACATAGGTAGCAGAGCAACCTATATTTTGAGAAAATTACTTTTGACAGTAGGTGTCAGAAATCCATCTAAATGTCATCCCAAGTGTGCTAAGCAGAGATGCTCAAGACCTACTTGGGGGATTGAAAACAGTCTCCCACGCTCGGGGCCCTCATGGCGACATTCCAGGTGGCTTTGGGGAAACCGCAGAGAATATCAATATTGACAGACTGTTCTGACAGGAGAGGCTGGGTTTGCATCTCTTCCCCATTTCTTGGCTTTTGTGACCTTGGGCAGGCTCGTCTGTAGAATGATGAGGATGAGGATGACGGCAGCTAACCAGATTCACTTCTGTGCCCGACCCTATTGTCATCATTTTACATATGTTTTTGCATTTCATCCTTGAGGATTAAATGAGTGCACCTAGAAAACATGCCTAAAAGTTAAAAAAAAAAAGACATTACAATAAACTCTACATGCATTTCTACAGAAAACCATGGGTCCCCTGACTTTGTGGGTTCCAACAAGCCCCATGTATTGCTCATAATTCTCTTTCTTTGGAGTAGTAAAGTTTGGTGATTAGTTTACTATTGAAGAAAGACAAAAACACGAGGTTGAAGAATTCTATCACAGAATGCAATCAGGACTTGGATTGAAGGTCTAAGTTTCCATTACTATCTTTTGTATGTCAGAGTATGTGATCCTTTTTCCAGGCAACTTGGCCTCCTAATTTGGCATTTCTTTTGTAGCTATCTTCACAAATCTTGAGGTATTTGTTTCTTCAGTGACTCCTGGCCCTGAAATACTTTACTGATTTGGGTTGGTGGCCATCCCTTAGGTCTTCTCTCTTTCCCACAGTACTGCCTGGCTGAGCCCTAACTGGAAGCCTTCTGTTGAATTGGACTGTGCTCTATCCTGTAGGATTGAAAACTCATGTGGTATACAGGGGCACATTTTTCCCAATCTTAATCTAGTCCTCTTGTACTTGTAGTTTTTGCCAGTTTTCATAGAGGACAGTTGATGGGGAGACTTTTGATGGTTTCTTTGTGACCTGAACACTTATACAGATCTGGCTATATTTTCCGTTTTTTGTTTTATTGTTTTTTGTTTTTAAAGCCAACGTTCTTATGAGATAACCAACTAGCCTCTGATGTAAACCAATTTAAATTAGATCCTCCTGCAATGGAAACCACTTTTCCTTCAAATTCGGTGATCTGTTATGATGCTGCTTGCTGTTGAAGAGATATCATCAGTCTTTAAATGACCAAGACAGTGCAAGACAAGCATGGAAACGTGAAATGACTTTTGCTAAATGCTGAGGACTTTGCAGCTACCAGCAGAAGAGGGTGCATTGATGGAAAGAGAGGGTAGTTTTTTGGTATGAACACTTGGGGAAAAATGCACACTTTCTGGAAAACTCAGTCTTTCACATGTCAAAGGAATGCTTTGAGATGTCCACAAACCTCTCAAAAGCACCTGGCTATCTCATTATCCACCCAGACCCAGAAAAATAAAAAATCCTTATGTCTAGCTAAATAAATACTTCTCTCACTAGCCTTTGCTTGAGGACTTTAAAAAAAGAAATCCGATTTTTGAATATTCTTCCATGTTGTTGGTGAAAATTTTTATAAGATTTAAATGGATGGCATAGCAATTTTTGGACAGGAGGAAAGAAAAAATAGCATTCTTGGTGAGTAGATTTCAGACTTTGTATAGTTATTTGAAGGTGAAACCCAGCATACCTAAAATTATTCAAGCCTGTTAATAAAAGCAAGTCTAGATGTTTTTTATTAACCTTGGAATGTACTTGGAAACAGTCCTGCTAACCCCAGAAGTCTAGTATTGGAAAGCATATCAACAAAATTATTCTCATTGGTGGCAGAGAATACCGTTAAAAAAATTAGCAAGTTCAGTTTAGTCTATGGAGGAGCAGTAGTGTTCTTCCTTTCTTGCCTTCTTTCACTTTAAAAGTAGGAGAAACATCACAGAATGTCTTGTTTTTAATCTCTTGATTACAACTGAAAAGCAATTTATATAAGGGAATAAGGTGGTCCAGACTTAGAACTCAGATGTGTTAAGTAAATATTTACTCTGGTTCCACTCCAGGGAGGTAAAAGATTTTATTAACATATTTGTTGAGGTCATGGGGGCAAGGAAGAGCTTATGCTGTGCCTGAGGGCCTTTTTTTCCTGCTATAGTAGTTAGCAAAGGCCAGTATTTTTTTCTTTTTTTTTTCTGAAAAGAGCAATTACAGTAGACTCTCCCTTAACTGGAACTCAAGCAACCGGCACTCAAGCAATAAGCAAAAAAAATTTTTGAGATTTTTTGCCAGCAGTTTGAGTTCTGGTTAACAGAGAGTCTACCTTACACTTATCCAGCATCTTCCAGTCCCCATGGGTGCTGGTTAACTGAGTGTCTACTGTATCTTGTTTTATAGCCCTTTTTGTTCTTCATTCACAACTGGCTTAATCTCAAACCAGAGCTTTAAAAAGCTGCTTTATTTTTTTGCCCTTTGTTTGGAAAATCTCTTCCTAAGTATTTCTTATGAGATGTGTTTCTAAGGTTTTCTCTTATACTTTTTCATCTGGTTTACTTTGGGCTATCAACTCTTTGTTTTGTCTTCATTGAAAAGAAAAATCACTCATTAAAAGTCAAATTTGTAGTGTTGAATTTTATTCCTTGAATCCAGTCCACAGTTTGGCTCTGATTACTGCACCAGGTTGACCTCCAGCCCAAGGGAGGGTTTCTTGGCAGAAATCTGAGAATTCCTCGATTAGTAACTCCCTTTTTTGGATTTATGGAGTCTTTAGGTGGATTTCTTTGTGGTAAATACGTTCCTCTTGGAAGGGAATGAGGCTGGGATGTGAGGAGTTTGCTTAGCACAATGCACACAGCTAACTTCTATTCACCGTTCTGGGGTTACCCAGCTGCTATTGCACCCTGCCTGCGACCTGGCACCATCATATCCCCAAAAACTCACCGAACACAGTGTTTTAAGGAGTGTGGTGAAAAAACTGAGTTAGATAATGTTGTTAACCCTTTGTGGCTTGCCCACTGCCTTGATTCATTGCTTCTCTTGAAAATATTTGCTATTACTCTTAAAAAATCAAAATTTAAAAGATTCAGCAGCCAAACAAGCAGCATATTATATTGTGGAACAGTGTGCTGTGAAAGCTTTTTGTGCTGATGATTAATTTCACATCTACATACTTTCATTTTGTTGCCAGGAGATTTCCTTTTTCTTTCTCTGCTTAGTTGAAATTTAGGAATAAAATTCCACAGCTAGGTATGCATCAGAGGCCTCTCAAGATGGCCTTGCAATGAGCTGTGTGAATTTAGAGGATTCCACTATTAAAGTCTGTCCAGCTTGTTTCAGA
>PVKE010013313.1:0-36751 GCA_004027555.1 Craseonycteris thonglongyai | reverse complement strand
GATCCCTGGTCCCCAGCGCTGCAAAGTGAGCGCCTAACCCACTGAGCCATCCCGGCTTCCCAATTTTTTTTTTTTTTTAAAGATTTTTTTTTTTAATATATTTTTTTATTTATTTATTTTTGACAGAGAGAGAGAGAAAAATAAGGTATTTTAATCTTTAATTATAACTCATGAGTCAGGTCCTAAGGTTCTAGTGCAGGCCTCAAACTTAAGTACATCAGAATCACTTACGATACTTGATAAAATGTAGGTTTTTTTTTCTTGAGCTCTATTTTCTTTACCTCCTACCCAGACCCTCAACCCTACCAGAGTCTTACTGACTTACTTTGGGGCCCAGGAAGATTCTGAAGGAGGAAATTTCTGGATCATTTTGGAGACACGGAGCTAGAGGCTAGAAGAAAGACTAACTCTGAGACTATTTGAGAAAACCAGCTGCAAAGTTTATTATTTCTGGACAGAAATCATTTTCACTTTTTTTTAAAACCTAAACAGAACCTATAATGGCGAAGCTTTCTTTTAGCATTAGATTCAACAGGACTTTAGTATAAAAATGTTATGTGTGATGCCAAGATAGCGCAATAGATTGGGAGTTTGTCTTGCAATTGCAAGGTCTGGGGATCAAATCCCAGCCTTGGTCCATGAAAACCCATATGCTGAACTGAGTGAGGCACAATTAGTAACTGCCTGGATGACATAGAGGTGGAACAAGCTGGCCTCCCATGCAGGAGGCCCCAAGTTCTGTTTCGACCCTGTGTGACCCCATATCCACCCGTGTGGAATAAAACTATGTCACAGCTAATGATATACAACTATGGAGACTGCTCTGGGTCCTCCTCCCTTCTCTCTCTTTCTCATTTTCTCTCAAAAAAATGTCTTGTACTTCACTACTGCAGAGGAAATAGCAATGCTCTGATGGTTCTGACCTCCTTAGTAAGGGTTATTGCACAGGCTGAAACAATAGAACAATTGAAAGCAAAATTAATGTCATGTTTTGTGGAAAGCACAGGAAATGTCACTGATCAAATGGAAACTATACTGAAAATAATAAGCAGCAACGTTAGCTTATTTTTTAAAAAAGATTTATTTTATTGATTTTTCACAGAGAGAAACAGAGACAGACAGAGTGAAGGGGGAGGGCCCAGAGCAGTCTCCATAGTTGACATTAGTTTTCCATATAGTTTCATTCCACAGGTGGGCACAGGGCTGCGCAGTTGGGAGCCTCCCACATAGGTCCTGGCAAGAACTGAACTGTGGGTACACCCCAGTACAGCATATGGGTCCGCATGGGCCGGGGCCAGGATTCGATTCTCTGTCCTTGGGGCTTCAAAGCGAGCGCTTAACCCGCTGAGCCATTTCAGCTTTCCCAAAGTTAGCTCATTTTGTAAACCTTCATACATGACATAGGCTTATGCACTTACGCAAGTCAAATTCCTTTTCAGTTACCTTGTAGTTGTGTTGACTTCTGTTACATTGGATACTTTATGTATAAGAACTATTGGCTGAAATACAAATGTTGTATAAAAATTCTTAATGTAATGAGCTGGGTGAGAAAGAGGGGAGACGCAAAAGCAAACAAAACTGGCAGTGTATAGTTTAGGGTATATTTAGCTCTGGGGTTAGGAAGCTGTGACCCCTGGGCCAAATCCAGCCTACCCTGCCTGTTTTTGTATGGCCTGCTAAAAGCTAAGAATTGTTTTATGTTCTTAAATGGTTGGGGAAAAAAGGACAGGAATATTTTGTGACACATAAAAATTATGAGAAATACAACATTCATAAAGTGTTATTGGAATAGAGTCATGCTTATTCGTTTGTATATTGTCTATGGGTGCTTTCGGGCCTCAATAACAGAGTTTGAATTGTTACAATGGAGATCATAGGGACTTGCAAAGCTTAACATATTTATTATCTGGCTCTTTATAGAAAAAGATTCTGCAGACCCTTGATTTAGCTCACTCCTCTCCTAAAAACTGACATTCTTTGGAATGGAGGAGTTAGGTATCAGAATTTCAACTTTTTCCCATTTTCAATTTACTCTAGTTAGTTTGCTATTTCTCTGGGAAACTTCTATGTTCAGATTTTTAGTTATCAAAAAAACTTCTGAGTAACAACTTAATTTCTCATTATACTTTGTTTCAGAAACATGTGGAATTCATTCAAAATACCTGAGATCTGTCTATCCAACCAAGACCTTTCCAAATCATTACACCATTGTCACGGTAAGTGCTTGGCCCAGTGGAAGGCTGACAGTCTACAAACAGGCAACTGACCATACCACCTGACATACTCAGGCAGGAACTGGGCAAGTCCCATGGTACACATTTCACAAACACACCTTTTAATAGTTCAGGGCTTAATTCAGGCTAGGAAGTCTCAGCATGAGGCCAACCCAGTGCTGTGAGGTAACTACACACTAGGTTAATTTATCTTTGAGACAGGTCAGGTAGCCTCTTGGGTGTGACAGATACCATTCTCTCCTGATCATTTATGGAATGCTAGGCTATGAATAAGGACTACTGCTTTGCTGTGGAGAATTTCTTTACAAGGTTTTTCATTATATTTAACTTGGTAAATTCTTCATTGCATGAATGAATTGATACTCACTATATCTCTTTTAGATAAAGCAAGTAAATTTTCCTCAATGTAGGAAAAGACATAAGTAAAATTATTGAAATGAACTCAAAGAAAAACTTAGTTATTTAACATTTATAGATGTAGAACATTTCTTACGAAGGCTTTTGCCACAGCCTTTATTGCCAAAGCCATTATTGCCTCTTTACTTGGTATTTAGGCTTTTATTACTGTGGAACAGTAACTATAACCTATTTAAGTATTTTTTAAAGATTTATTTTTATTGCTTTTGAGAGACAGAGACAGAGAGAGACAAAGAGAACGGGGAGGGCCCAGAGGAGTCTCCATAGTTGTACATCATCAGTTTTCGACATAGTTTCATTCCACACAGGTGGGGAGAGGGGCGGGGGGTGCACATGGCAGGAACTGGGCTGGGGGCGTCCCATGTGGGAAGCTTGCCTCAGCAAGAACCAAACTGGGGGCTACTCCCCAGTTCAGCAAATGAGTCCGCACGAGCCGGGGCCAGGATTCAATCCTTGATCTCCAGGGCCGCAAAGTGAGCTCTCAACCTGCTGAGGCATCCCAGCATCCCCAAGTTACTTAAATTTTAACCCTCAAGTAATTACACACACACACACATGTGTGTGTATGTGTATGTATATGTATGTATTTGCAGATTCTATATTTGAAGATTCGCCTACTTGCTAAAATTTATTTGTAACCCTCAAATCAGTACTGGTAACATATTCATGGTCACCTGAGAACACTTGTAGAATGGCAAAAAATTGAAATTGCCCAGCTCACACTGTTCACAGCTTGAGGTCAAATTTTATGTTACTCCGCTTTCTAGTTTTAACTCTCATACTATAAACATTGCTTGCATAGTCTATTGTCTATTTAGTTCCATGTTTTTTGCATATTTGTACTTTTTGTTGGTGATTTTGCTGTTTAAAATGACCTTCAAGTTTAGTGCTGAAATGCTGTCTAGGGTTCCTAAGAGCAAAAGGCTATGATGTGTCTTAACAGAGGAAATACTTATGTTAGATAAGCTTCATTCAGGCATGAGTTATTGTGAACCAATATCTATCTATCATCTATCTATGTATCTATGTACGTATCTATCTATCTATTATCATGTATATTTAAACAGAAACAGACATAGAACAATATTATATACTGATCCATAGACAAAAATGTTGTGACCAGAGGTTCACAGGAACCTAACCTCTCCCTAAGAGCAATGGTTCAGCATTTAATGTTGGGTACAACTTCATAGAGCATAACTACCATGAATAACAAGAATTGACTATATGTGTGCATGTAAAAATAATATACATACATACATAAAATGTAATATAGATATGTATATGAGTATATATGAATAAGCAGTTATATTTATTGTAAGTGCTATTGGTTCACTGAATATATATATACATATATATATATATATATATATATATATGTCTATGTATTCATGTTCATATACATAGTAACATTCTGAAATAACCATAAAATCTATCTAAAAGTTATTACAACTTCATGGGATATCATAAGCATTCAATGAAAATGTGGAACTATTGAATGAATGTTTGTGATTGGATGGATGGATAGAAGGAAGGATGGACGAAGACATGGCAGGCTCCCTTTTAAAGTGCTGGCAATGTATTTTAAAATATCTAGCCAGGATATTTAATATTTAAAAGTCTCTATGTAGTAAATTTTATACTATTATTGCCAACATAACCAGTGGCTACTCATTGTTGCAATAGAAAAAACCTTAATTAACAAATAGTGGGGAAGCCAGGATGGCTCAGTGGGTTGGGCGCTCATTTTGCGGCCGCGGGGACTGAGGATCGAATTCCGGCCCCGGCCCATGTGGACCCATGTGCTGGGCTGGGGAGTGCCCCTAGTTCGGTTCTCTCCTGGGCAAGACCCCGGCCCAGCTCCTGCCCTGTGCAGCCCCGCCCACCTGTGGAATGAAACTATGTGGAAGAACCAATGGTGTGCAACTGTGGAGACTGTTCTGGGCCCTCCCTCTTCTCTCTGTCTCTGACTGTGTATCTGTCTCTCTCTCTCTGTCAAAAACAATAAATAAATCTTTAAAAACAAACAAACAAAAAACACACAACAAAAACAAATAGTTATTAATCACACAAGAGTTATAGCAACACCATTCACACAAATCATGTGCCTAATATCATTAATTTGCTGCTATTGATCACAGTAGAACTAGTATTGGGATTTGTGTTCAGATTCAGAGGTTTTATATTAAAAGGTATATGGTCTTTCTAAGATATAAGTTATAGATCTTATGCTATTACAATTTAAATGTATTTTATAAATGATTTCACCTTAAATCTTCTCTCAAATTATTTTTTTAGGGCTTATATCCAGAATCACATGGCATCATTGACAATAATATGTATGACGTAAACTTCAACAAGAATTTTTCACTTTCTTCAGAGGAGAAAAATAACCCAGCTTGGTGGCAAGGGCAACCAGTATGTAACATTCCACGTGTGGCACCGCTTCCTATTGTCACAGTGGATCCCTATTCTCTCTCCACTTTGAGTTTCACGTTATCTTTCTAATTTCTAAGGACTAGGGGTGGCAAGGTGTCTCACAACTATTTATAACTAGAATTTAAAACTTTTAAACATTGATGATAGTTCACCTAAATGACCTTCTGTTGAAACTCAGATGTTGTGTTCTAAATATATCAATCTGGAAGTTAATTAGAAAGATTATCTGTTATTTTTTTCTCCTCAATTTGAAAAAGTGATCTTCTTTCTTACTACCTTACTACATTTTTAATTTTTCAGGTGGATCTCTGGATAATTATATTTTTTAACTGTACAAAGGTGATTTCATTAATAATTTAAATAACCTTTCAAACTGTCACCATTGTTCAGTTTCTAGTAAGTGGCACCATTTCAACCCAAACTGATTATTGTCTTGACTTCCACCTAAACTTCCTTTTCTTATAGATCTGGCTGACAGCGATGTATCAAGGCTTAAAAACTGGCACATTCTTTTGGCCGGGATCAGATGTGGCTATAAATGGTTCCTTTCCTGCCATGTATGCACCTTATAACAGGTAGTGAGGCACTTGAAGATATGACCCATCTCCACCAGAATGATTAGGGTTTTGTTTGTCTTAATCTTGATGATAAATCTATTTTTCCAATTTGGGAACCAAACATCTTGAAGTCATCATTGATTATTAACTCTTACAACCCTCATCCAGTGTGTTCATAAAAACTTGCAGCTTTAATTAAAAATATGCGCCATGTAAGAAGTTTTTATTCCCTCAGCACTAATACCCCAGCATCTTTTGCCTGTATTACTATAGTTACCTCCTTACACATCTCCCTGCTTCTTTTATTCTTATCTCTCATAATCTATTATCAATCTACCAGCCAGAATGATTACTTAAAAGAAAAATTAGTCCAATCATGGCATTTCTTTGCCCCCTAACCTTCAATGGCTGCCATTTTACTCAGAGTAAAAGCCTACAAGGCCCTATGTGGCATGGCTCCATTCTCACTGCTTCCCTGGGCACTTACTTTGCTTGAGTCACACTGACGTCCTCAATGGGCCACTACACACCAGGCTTGCTTCTGCCCTTGGGCCTTTGAGCTGGCTGTTCCCAGTGTTTGAGGTAATCTCACTCCTTGTATCTGAACAGCCCACTGCCTTACCTTCTTCAGGCTACTACTCAAAAGTTATCTTCTCAATTTTGTCCTAGTCTGGTCACACTAAGATTTCAAATTTCAAATTTCAAACCACCCATCTTACTTTCTCAGTGTCCCTTTCTCTGTTCATCTCTCTTTTCTTCCATAGCATTTATCATCTTTTAGTATACTATGTAATTTATGTCTAAGTTTATTGTTTGTCTACCTCCAAGAAAATGTAATCCAGATGTTTTTTGGAAGAAAAACAATGGTTTGCTTTCTGATAAATTGTTTAGAATGAACAAATAGAGTTTGGTAATAGATGTTTCAAATATATAAATGCATACATGAATGAAATAAAGATAAACAAACCAAGTGAATGGATAAAATTGTTGGTCTTTAATTTTAGTTGGAGAAAAATTGAAGGGAAGAAAAATGAGAAGGAAAAAAACAATATGTATTTAATTTATAGTGACACAAGTGGATCTTTATATGAGTATTAAAAACAAGAATCTTTTAAAAATACTACTGAACCCCTTTCAGTACTTTGATTGTATATGAACAAGAAATTAATATCTGAAAATATTGACCTGCCTTTGTAAGTAAGAATATAATGAAAATGTTCTTGATTTGAATTATTAAAAAAAAATCATTTACTCTACTTTTCAGTAGTGTCCCATTTGAACAGAGGATCTCTACACTGTTAAAATGGCTGGACCTGCCCAAAGCTGAAAGGTAATATCAGAGAAGTGCTGGCATAGTGGTATATTTGTGGATACATAATAAAAAAATTTTTAAAGTTTTATTTTTTTTTTTACGTTAAACGATTATTTTTTTAAAAACCCAAAACTTGACATTTCCTTTTAATGGTCACTTTTCGAGAATTATTCCTGAGTGCAATTGACTTTCTGCTCTTGAGCATATGGTTGACACTATGGGACACCAGAGAGAGCCAATACCAGAGAGCAGAGGCAAATTATCACAGAACTAGGTAGGGAGCAGAGCTGCGAGTGGATCTGAAACTCAGCATTGGGAACTGACTCAAGAAGCCAAAAGTGCCAGATCAAGGCCATAACAGCAGGTTGGGGTCAAAGCATCTTAGAAGACAGCCCCAGATCAACAGTGTATCGGAACCCAGACATTGAAAGAGAAAAGCTACTGGCAGAATAGAGCTAGCAAAACAAGAAATGCAGAAATACAAGAGGCTAATCAGGCACACCAAGAGAGGTCTTAACAGCAAAAACAAGACAGGTTTTCCCTACTGAGTTAGGTCAACACTTACATTGGAAGGTCTTATTTAATTCCTGTTAGGAGGTTATCCCTGCTGGGGCCAAGTGTAACCTTTGGGCCAGGAAGAAGAGAAGGAAACTGCCACAAAGTCTAACCTGTAGGTTTACTCTAAGTTTCTCTGCTCCAATTCACCCCTAGACCCAGTTTTTATACCCTGTATGTGGAACAGCCTGATTCTGCAGGACATCAAAGTGGACCAGTCAGTGGCAATGTAAGTTTGTTTTTTTTAGTAAATGCAAAATCACATGGCCCTAACCCACAAGATAAAATGGCATTCTTTAATCCCCACTGAATACAAATACATTTGATGTATACACAAGGAGATAAATACAATTAAAAGTCTAAAAAGATGATCTGCTTTATTATTAACCACAAAATAGTTAAATGACTACAAAGGATATCTCCCTTATTAACATTTTGATTTATTTGATAAACAGGTTGAATATTTAAATATAGCACTGTTATTTCATGTAATGAACATATCAAGGCTAGATACTACATGTACGAATTCAACATGTTAATGTAACTCATTTCAAGCTACTTCACCTACAAGGCCCTTGTGGAATATCCAGCTATCTATTCATGCCCAATTCTATTTATAAGTTTCTTGCAATGGGACTTAACACGTTATTGCCTCAGGCAGTTATTCCTTTCCTGGGCCCCCATTATTATTGATAGACTTTTTAATATTTGTTTCTTCATTATCTAAACTGTTGTTATGCTTTTACTATAGAAATATAGGTTTTCAATGTTCCTTTAAAAAAGTCATCTCTCTTCTAAGATCCATTGATGCCTGTATTGTTGTAAAACTATAAAGGCCTTTATGGGTATGCCATTTCCCTACTCCACATAAACTCTAACAATTGTCCTCCATTGTTCTCAACTGGAACACAAGCATGTTTATTCTGGCAGCATGACTTTGCTGTTTATCAGAAATGCCCAGTCTCTTTTTTCCCATTAAATCAAAATGATTCCTGATACAAAGCTTTGCTCATTCTTGCCACTTTAACCCTTTAGTCTTCTTTATATAGCAACACCATTCTTGACTGTATCACAGAATTTAACACTTAATCAGGTTATTCTAATGGTGAATGGCTCAGTAACCACCTAAAACATATTTGCCATTTCTTTCCTATTTTAATTGTTATCCATATGTGATATGATTAAACAAATGAGAGGGTATTTTACCCCTATAGTTTACTTAATGTTAGGCACCATATCTTTTTCTTTTAATCAATGCATTAGTTTAGTACCCAAATAAATTTTAAGTATAATTTTGAAAGTGCTGCCGAGGAAAAGATCTGTGTGCCCTGAGAGGCCTTTGAGGAGGTCCTAACCTAGTTTAGGGGGGATAGGGGTTGGGCTGAATAGAAAGTTCTCTGAATAACAAAAGACAAAAAAAGCTCACAAACAGCCTGATTGAGGGAGGAGTTGAGCACATTTGAAGATTTAGCTGTCATTCAGTATTGAAAAAGAAATGATCACATCTAGAGTGAAAAGTTGAGAAGAAAAATTCAATGCAAAAAAGAAAATTGAAATTAGTAACAGATCGACTTCAATGTTGGTAATTCCCACATATATGGTAAAGAATTTCAGGGCACTGAAGAACTTTTAAAGACACAGGTGGAGTTAAAACAAGACAGGAAGGAGTTGCACTTCTTGAAAAACAGATTATGCCAGTGTTGTATAGAATTTTTTGCTAGCAAGATTCTCTGAAAACTTAAATTACATTTTACAAAAAAGGGTACTTCTGGATCCAAAGAACAAGTGTTCATTGAGGGCCTTACCAGCTAATTCTTTATACCAGGATTGATTTTGCTGTTTCCACAGTATCCACGGTCAAAGTGAATGATTGTGATACTTTGTGAAAGAAGCAGGGTTTTCTACCAAAATTTGGTTTGCCCAGAGCTGTAAACACTTCTATCCCTGTTAATTATCTTGCCATTCAAAAAATTGCTCACTTCTTGCCCATTGCCAACTCTGGGGATTCTTGCTTTGTTTATCTGGGCTAGAGATGGAGCAAGCATCTAGTCATTTCACGCTCAGTGTGTACTTTGTGAAACACTGTACTTAGGAAGTGTGGGATGAGTTCGGTTGTACAGTCCCTTACCTGCAGAAGCACATGTTCTCCTGGGGAGGCAGACACCTGTACAGATGATTTCAAAGCTGTGGTGAGTTCAGTGGTAGCAGAATGCCCAGGTGCTGGGAGAAGACAAGAGGAGAGGCTCTTAGTGCCTGCTGTAGGAGGAATGAGTAGGATGACATGTGAAAGGGGACCTAGTTATGCCATGACTACTAATGGAAACTGTGACTCACTGACAAAGAGTATGTGGTCACCCTAAGAATGAAGGTCAGGAGAAGATCTTGGAATTGCTGGGTTTACCAGTAGATAGAAATGGTTTGCATTCAAGTCCTGTTCTGTCCCTTATTAACCACAGGGTCATGAACATGTTATTTAACTTCTTTAAACCTCAAATTTCCTGGTCTCTAAAACTGCAAGTTCTAATAGCATAGCATCCAAGAATGTTTGCTGTGAGGATTTCTTGAGGTGATGCACTAAAACTCTTAACAGTAATTGGTTTGTAGAATTCTTTCTCAAAAAAAAAAAAAAAAAAAAAAAAGATAAATAAATAAAAAGGGCAATTATTATTATAATAATACTAAGAGAGATTAAACATTTTCCTTCAATTCATGGTTATTACACTTTCTTATTCACTGGAAAAAAAGTAATAAAAATTAATGTCAGTTAAAAGTTGTTCGCTTAAACCTTAAGTCAGTTCAATGTATTGTACTGATAAAGTACAGAAGAATTTAAAACACAAAATAATATAAAAGTAATAAAAATTAATGTCTGTTAAAAGCTGTTCACTTAAACCTTAAGTCAGTTCAATGTATTGTACTGATAAAGTACAGGAGAATTTAAAACACAAAATAATATAGACAATAAATATAAATGAACTCCAATTCACTATTAAGAGATAGCCACTGTTAATACTACCTTAATATGTTTCCTGTTCATTTTCTGTGCATGTGTGCTTACTATGAAATGTTTAAAACATTTAAAAACAAAATCAGGATCATGCAATATGTAAGGGTATGTACATAGTTTGATTTTAATTTTTTTATATTTAGCATTTTGTTGTGAGCATTTTCTTATACCATTGTTCTTTAAAAAATGTTTTCTTAATGCCGATTGAGTATGCCTTCTTAAAGTTGTGGCATAATTTATTTTTTGTATTTAAACTCTAAATAAATAATGTGATAAATATCCTTGAATGTAAATCTCTGTTTGTATTCCAAATGCTTATTTATGACAAGTGCCCAGAAGTAGAATGATTAGTTTGCAGGATATTCCCCCCCTTTAACTCTCTAGGTACATATTGTCACATGAGCCTCTAGAATGTGTGCACACATTTAGGTTCCCAAGGAATGTTTATGGACTCCCTTCCCCAAACATTAGGCATTATCATGAAAACCTTTGCAGCTGAATAATATTTGTTAAGGTTAAACATTTTTCTCAGAAATGTATTTGATAGTAGTTTATCTTCCTTTGCAGATAACACTGTTTAATTTTTTTTGTTGTTTATAGAAATTTAGGGAATTGGTTCTGGTCTTTGACATCCTATTTCTAAAACCAGCAATTTCAGAGAAGGAAATGTGTTTAATTTTTTCTTGATTAGATAATGATTTGGTTAATTAAACCTTAATTCATGAAGACAATCTTAACTTCAATTTTTTTTTCCATAGGTAGTTCAAGCCTTACAGTTAGTAGATAATGCTTTTGGAATGTTGATGGACGGTCTAAAACAGCGGAACTTAGACAATTGTGTCAATATAATCCTTTTGGCTGACCATGGTATGCTTTTTTTCTAGACATTATATTGTATCATTGATTATAGCTTACAAACAAGCAAAAATAGTGATATTTTTAAGTCTGTACTTCTAGATCTAGAAGTTGTTGAATAAACCAAGGATGAGTTCTGGATAGGTTGTGATGAATATAGGACTAAAGTTAAAATTTCTGGTTTAATTATTCTAAAATTTATTCTGAAAATCCACCCTGTAAAAATGGAAGTAGTAATGCTTAATGGATGTAGTTGGGTTGTTATGCAATCATAAGAAATGCTTTTTGGGGCTTCTTTCCAGTGGGTCATTCATTCATAGAGATTGGCTACAGTTTACTATATTGCCTAGTTTTGTCATGTCCTGTAGATTTGGTTTGGTTATGTGAATAGACTTACATAAAGTCCCTGTCACTACACATTTGTCTACTTCAGGTTAACATTTTATTTCAGTTAACTTGAGTTGTTAAAAGAAATGGAACAGTTTTAAAGTACTAGTTCATTCATAGATTTTTTTTATGTCTAAGTGCCTACTCAATGCTTAGTACTTTACTGGATATGGCAGATTTGAAAGTACAAAAAACAGAAATAGACCTTTTTTAGATGGAATGGTCAGAACTGTGTTTTCTAGGAGCACATTCAACGTCCTCCAACAGCTATGAAGGAACCAGGCGTAGGGGGAAAAGAGGAAAAGGAGCATGTTTTCAGAACTGTTTTTTATATTTTAAGACATCAAGAGAATGTGAGACAAGGATTTATTTTAAATTTTTCTAAAAAAATTTCCTGTTTTTTAAAATTCAAGGAACTATTTTAATGCATATTTTGCTAGAAGTAATTGCAAAATATAAAAATAAATATGTAAATTAAAATTTAGGTGTCATCTGAAGAATCTTCAAATTAAAAGGCCTAACAACCAAATCTTTTTAGAGCACATGTTATGTATCTAAATTTAAATAATACACTTGTAAAAAGTAAATATCATTTAGTTTTTATTATCTTAATGTGTTATTTCATAAAATGCATGTTACTTCTTTTAGTTAAAAATATATCATGTTGCCTTAGGCACAAAACAGATTCTATAAAATCTAACTAGCTTCCTACAGAGGATTATCTTCGAATTACTTTAACTGATGCACATCAAACACATGATCTGTTGATAGTTCTTGTCTATACGGTATTCTTCTCTTGTAAACATGACCCATCTCTTTTACTGTCAGGGTTTTCAAGGTCTGCCATCTAGAATAAAGTAGCAGGGTAATTTGTACAGATTCTCAGTAAAACTTGATTTGAAAGCTATAGCATACAATGTCTCCTATCCAACAGGGTTAAGAACAAGCAATTGTTACCATCTATAAACATTAGTGAATAATTTTTTCTTAATTTTAGGAATGGATCAGACTTATTGTGACAAGGTGGAATATATGACTGATTACTTTGCCCAGATAAACTTCTATATGTATCAAGGGCCTTCCCCTCGCATCCGGGCTCTCAATATACCTCACGACTTTTATAGCTGTAAGTATGAAGACACTCATATAGGAAAAACAGAAAAGATAAAAACTGAATGTGAATGACCATAGTCCTTTGATTCTGAGGATGCAGTTATTACTAAACCCTGTCTTCTGATCTTCTTGGGAAGACCACACAACAGCAATGAGAAATTCCCATGTTTAAGTTCAGTCAGTCTAGTAAGGCTATGGTAATATCAAATATTGTTAGGTTAAAAGATATTCTATTCCATTCTTAGATTCTAAAGTAATTCTTTGCTTTAAATAATTTTTGTTTAATTTTACTAGTTCATAGTCATTAATAAATCTATGTGTCAAATTCACCCAAGTTGTTCAGGATTTTCACTGTGTCAAGTATCAATCATATTGTGATTTGCATTTTTTCTTTTGAAACAGTTAATTCTGAAGAAATTGTTAGAAACCTCAGTGTAAGTATGTAGTCTTCTAATACATATATTTAAGTTAATGAAATTTCCTTAATCTGGGTCCCAAGAAATTTATGTTCTATATTTTGAGTCCAAGCCACTTGCAATTTATTTTTTTAAGCCTTCTGTTGACATTATTTTATATGCATATCAGTTGCTTTTATCTTAGTTGTTTTCATTTTGGAGTCAACACCACTATAGAAAATTAGTTTGAGGTAACAGGGGCACTGACTCCTAATTTTCACTGAACTTCATTCAAAGAGGCCATGCTATTGAGCCTCGGGTGTTACTGCTTTTCACATTTTTTGGTATGACTTAATATCAAGAAATAGTGAATCATAGTCTTAGATCTTCTTGTGCAGGTCAGAAAAATCATCTCCTTACATCCTAAGTATAATTGTAAGTGCTCTTGATTGACTGCCACAACCCGGGTTATATATAAAAAATAATGAATGGCAAATTCCAGAGAGCTTAAAGCAATCTGGATTTTTCAAAGTGGAGTTTACTACTCCTGGAGAGACCTGAAATATTCTTGTATAATAGTTTTAATAGTTCTACATTTAGAATATATTCATAAATAGACATCTACTATATGGAACTCAAGAGTTTACAATTGCTGGGACGAAGCTGGATTTATTGAAGTATAAGTGGTATGCAATTATAGTAAAAACTGTTAGGATGAAATGTAAATAACTAAAGATAAGGAAACACTGGGTGAAGAATGGGAGAAAGCAAGGCAGGGATTAGATTACAAAATTGTTAACAAGGTTATGTGCTCTCTTGAGGGTTGTTTTGTGTATTTCTGAGGTGTGTTAACCTAGATGCATAAAGACAATGGACAGGGTTGGCTTAAAAATCTTTCATTAAAGAAGTTACAGGGGAAGCCGGGATGGCTCAGCAGGTTAAGCGTTTACTTCGCAGCACTGGGGACCGAGGATCAAATCCCAGCCCCGGCCCGTGTGGACCCATATGCTGAACTGGGGAGTTCCCCCAGTTCAGTCCTCTCTCTCTCTCTCTCTCTCTGTATGTCTCTCTCTCTCTCTCTCTCTCTCTTTCTGTCAAAAACAATAAAAAAAGAAGAAGTTACAGGCCTGGGGCATGACTACCTGCTACTACCTGCTACTACCTGCTCATTTAGGAATTTATGATCAGATTACCCTGTGTGGTTACTTTCCATGCAACCTGCTTTTCATATACACCCATATTCTTACTTGTACTTTTCCTTCTCATTTCTCAAAAAGGTCAATGGGAGAAAAATTCTGTTCATAGTTTTAGTTCTCATTTTCTCACTTTTTATACATTAGGTACCAATTCGATTTTTGTTTTTATGCAGTTTTAAAATATGCCATCCAGTTAAGCAGTAATAAAGGCAACATTTCTCTCTAATTTGTGAGAAATCCATGAATTTCTTGTAAATAGACTACACTAGCTTTCTAAAGCTATTGACTTGATTTGAAAATTAAGCAAATGAATGTTATTTAAAGTGTAAACAGAGTCAATTGTGAAGGGATTTTTGCTGCCATTACACAGATTTAAAAATATTTTACTCATATCTACTAATGTATTACATACACTTTTCATGTATAATTTAGACTCTAAGTTATAATTGCCATTCTAAGTCTAGATATATTTATTCTATCTCAAAGAAGGAAGGAAGATTTATAATAGCTTAAGATATATACACAAGCATTAAAAACTTAGAACATCAAACATTATAATTTATATAATATTTTTAAATGCAACTTAAATATTGTTGCAACAATAAAAACAATGTAATTAGAGAATGCTACCACAATTGATAATAGATTTAATATGCCTATTTTATTATTGAAGCTTAAATCTTTTTACTTTAAAAAAAAGTACTTAATACATTTTTAGGAAGTGAAATTATTGAATTAGCTTTTTTATTGTAGGTGTGAAGAAATAATTTACCTCTTTTTCAGTGTCAAAAACCTGATCAGCATTTCAAACCTTACTTGACTCCTGATTTGCCAAAACGATTACACTTTGCCAAAAATGTCAGAATCGACAAAGCTCATCTTTTGATGGATCGACAGTGGTTGGGTGTGAGGTTTGTTAAGTCAATTTACTTCTCTCATAATGCTTTTAACAACCATTTCTTATTATAAATTTACTTGACCATATCCCACTATTATGATCACAAGGAATTTTTCTGAGCCTGACATTTTTTTTTTAATCTTTTATGTGCTATTTAGTACTTCTGTTTTTGAAATGACTGTTATTAGATAGCCAATTTTACATCCTAATCTTCGTGATAGAGATAAAAATGAGGGAGAAGGCCCAACTTCTTCATTGACTTTTGGTACAAGCACATTCATAACCCTCATTGTGGTCTTCTTTAGGTGGCAGAGAGGATATAAAGATATCAGTTGTCATCTAGGCTAGTACTGAGTAATCAATTATAAAACTTAAATATCTTTGTAGTTTTTATAAAAGAGCGTGTTTATGGTTGTAAGGCCAGGTCAACCAATTAGTTGTCACATTTCTCTTTTCTAGTTATAATTGTAATTCATATTGATCATTGATCATTTGCAAAACATAAGTGTGTTTAAAGGAAATCAAAACAATTCTGAATCACCTCATCCCCAAATAACCAATTAATTCATTGATTCAGCAAATTTTTATTGATGTTCCCTCTGTGTATGCCGTACCTTGTTTCAGGCATTTGAGATATAGAAAAGATTCCTGCCCTCCTTGTCAAATGGGGAAGACAGGATCATAAGCCAGTAAACCAATAAACACACACTTTCTGGCAGTTTAACGAATGGTTCCTGTTTTTAAATTTTATTCTAGTATTTTTTCATGTGCATAAGTGGATATAATTAAATCAGGATCATATTGCGTTTTCTGGCCAATCTCATTTGTATGCTACACAATGTTAGGGCAATACAGAGGACAATGGGAATATAGTGGTTGAAACATATTTAGCAAAGAAAGAGGAAACAAAGAAAGACAAGGGAGTTGAACTTTAACAGTAAGTGTGTGCAGGATGAGGAACTAGAGACTTGGCCAAACCTATTCTGTTAGATAATAGGAAAACCAAGCAGAGTGTGTGCAGTTCCACACCAGGTCATGAGATGGCACTGACTTCTTTTATTGCGATTGGAGTTGTTATAGCCCTTTGTGTGGATCAGTATAGCATTCTATAAAAGGTAAAAATATTTGAACAAAATTAAGTTTTTCTAATATCAAACATATAAAATTGTTAGTAGTGTATGTATTAAAATAGAAATAAATTTATGCCCAAATGTGGGTAAGTTCTCCAAAGAGCATGAGATCAAAGAAGTTAGGGGACCACTGGTGCACATGATAAAGTACCCATCCATCCCCACAACATGAGCTATGGATTACAGAAGGAGAGTCCAGCCTCCAGAATACTTCTGGGTTTTGCACATTAATATCCAGTCTTGAATTCTGAGTTTTGTACTAATAGTCAGCAGCAAGATACAAAGAGTAGTAGCCTGGGAGTTCAAGACCTGGCTTTGCACCTAGCTTGTTGTGAGAACTTGGGCAAATTCATACCTCAGGACTTTCTTTTTCTCATTTGTAACATGATATAAGGCTGGTTTTATTATTCTCTTGCTACTAACATACAAAGTAAACTAACTGACATCAAGTGAAATGTTGAACACAACCCTAATTATAAATTCTGAGTACAGAATTGAAGTCCTGAAGTCACTCTATCTCCAACTCTTAACACCCGATTCTCAGGCTACTTATTTTCTAAGTTAAGGTACGTGATCTTTAGTCATCATGTTCAATATGTGATAACTAGATTATGTTCCCATTTCAAAATGATTGACAATCTGATCTAGTAGTATCTATTTTCATCTTCATCATCAATCATCATCATCATTTTTATTTCGCCCAAAATGTGTTAGATTTTATTAATTTGCGGAAACCCAATTATTTGAAGCTATAATTGAAGTGTTGTTAAATTACCCTTTTGGAGAACATGAATAATAACTTTTATTTCATTGGAAATAAGCCTTTTATTTATTAGAGATAACAAATACATCCCAGGCACCTTTCTAAGAAAGGGAGACAGAAACAGTCCCCACCCTAAGGATCTCTGCCCAGATGGGGAGGAAGGCAGTGCTTACAATCGCTTGTAAAACTGCTGCGTGAGGATCTGATGTGGGGTACAGATATAGTCAGAGACTGTCAGAGAATGCTTCCTAGCAGGTGTGATTCCTGCTCTGGTTTCTGAAGAGTCAGGATGGGCTAAATGCCATCACACACAGCAGATCTGCCCTGTGCAGTTGTGTAGTATGTGCATTGTAGAAGGCACTCAGCCAAGATGAGTGGGAGCAGACATGTAACCCTCACTCAGCTCACCAGGCCCTGATGTGGGCAGTGTCTGCAGGAGAAAAGGGACCACTTTTCTTCGCTGGAAGGTGTCCATCTGCTTGCCAAGCCTTGAGCATGGCCAGGCTATGTTGTAAGGGGTGCTTCTTTCTGTAAGTGCTGTTCCCAGAGCAGTGGGGCACCTTTTGGAAACCAGTGGCAGAGTCAGATTTCCAGGTAGAACTAGATTCCAGTGATTGCAAGTAGGCCTGTATTGCTAGAGCACTGGGCGAATAAAGCTGCCTTCTGCATGAAGGACCTTATCTGTCTTGACTTAAGGAGTGTGACTATGAGCATGAAGAAAGTAGGAGACCATTGGTAGAGACAAAGTGGCCAGAGGTGAGTACAGTGGGGTCTGTCCGCAGTTCAGCGAGCTCATTCCAGCTGCGTAGCGAGGAGAATGGTCAAGGGGGTGGCAGGGAGGCCAGTTAGGAAGATCTGTAGGAATCCATTCTTCAGTGTTATAACAGCTCCAAAGGAGGCTGTGAAGCCCTGGGGAACGATGCCGGTAAGGCCATTATCAGCAAAGTAATTGAAGTCAAGTTATGACTCAGATTTGTCAGCATAGTACTGGTTCACCGTATTCTGCCCCACATTTGCATTCATTAAAACACGAATGCCATTTCCAGCAGTGACAGTATTAAATAGGATTAGAGGGGTGTGTGTGTGTGTGTGTGTATGTGTATGTGTGTGTGTTATGTGTAAAGATTTTGAAGTTCTGAGTCAGGGTGACTAGTTAGGAAATTTGTTTGGACCAGAGGTATTGAGGATTTAACTTAGAATGGTGACAGTAGAAGAGCAAAGAAAGGAAAGTGCAAAAGATACTACAGAGAAAGGTAGAACTTGGCAACTGGTTCGGTGTAAGGAAGGAAATCTTGCTCATCTCCTACTTGTATCATTACCCAGATGTGGTAGAGAAACTTGGCCTTGATTACAATTTTATTAATTAGACATGAAGAAGATTTTTAAAAAAAGTTGCTCCAAAAGACTTTAATAATACTTGGAAGATGACCTGAATTATGGCAAATAAAATGAACTCATCTTTTCCAAATGCCAGCTTCCATTTTCCATATGTAATTTCCAGAGCTAAATCAATGGTTGAAGTAGTGAGCAGAGCAATTAAATCAAATTTCTAAATCACTTGCAAGAGAAAATAAAGCTTTGCAATATTTTCTGAAGTTTCTAATTGAGTTAGGTTAGGAGTTGAAAATATTTTTTAAAACTCAGACTTTTCTGAAAATATAAAAATAAATATAATTGACTTTAGAAAATTTTACCAATGACTTGGTTCAAGAGACCTTTTCTTTCTTTCAATCACGAAGACTCTAGCTTCTCAAGCAGAACTTAAAAGTTAATTGTCCCTAATCAAATGGTTTCAGTAATCTTGGGAACCAAATATCTATACAATAAGATTAAAAATATTTTTAAATCAATTTTTACCTTATGCCAAAAATTTTATTGGAGTTAAATAAGATAAGGACACGAACTGGCATCTTACAGTAATCAAATTTAAGCCCCTTATAAATTAGATTCCTCTTGCTTTCCCCATTTCACATAATACTTAGTCTCTTCTCTCTTCCTTCTTTTGGGCAGAGTTGAGTGTGGTTTACTCAGTGTTCTATTTTATTTTTTTATTTTGTGATTTATTCTTATTTAAGGTGAGTGAGAGTCAGTTATACATTTTTTTAAGTTAAATTTTTAAGACACTAAATTGATGTCCTGCTCTAAAGTGAGCCTATAATTTAAAAACAAAACCTGTGTGTGTGTGTGTGTTTGCCTTTAGATGTTGGGGCTGGGCAGTGAGGAAGCAACCAAGAAAATTATTTTAAAGGCCAACCTTTGGAAATAGTCTTCTTTTTCACTTTAGAGACCTAATTAGAACCAGTGTAACATTGTTGCTTTAAAAAAATTGAGATTCATTTGTCACAATTTCGTTTTCAAGTATAAAAACCAATTCCATATAAAATTACTGACACCACCCAATTCAAAGATTAAAATATAAAAAGGTGGGCAAAAAACACTAATTCAATTTGAAAAGTCATTCAAGTAACCTATGGAAGAAAATCTTGTAAGTTAAAAATAAACTCTGAATTTACAGAATATACTGGCTTCTCCTTACCAAGTGTTATAATTAATTTGCCCTGAGTATTCTTTATTCTTACTTTTGTTATTTTTCTAGACGTATCTACTATAAAATAGGAATCTATATATTTCCCAGTGTCAAAATTTTATTTCTAGAGTGCTGAAATGTTTAAAGTAACATATTAATCAAACTATCCTTAATCACACAGACATTAATGTGTAAAGATACAGGTAAGCATGAAGACAAATTATTTTTTTAAATCTATGCCTATGCTACCATCCTTTTGCCAATGTCTAACAGTCAAAAGCTCCTTTACTCTTCTTTACCATTCTGTTTATTCCTCTGTGGCTAAGAATTTAAGCATGCAAATAACTATACTTATGCTATTGTTGAGAGAAAATTTTTCTGGTATTAAAGCAAAAGCTACAGCTACATAAAAATCCTCTAAAGCTCAGTTTTCAATAAGACCTCATATCAATAGATTGATCAGAGTGTAATAATATTTTTTTTCTTCATAGGACTAAGTCAAGTTCATACTGTGGAGGAGGCAACCATGGTTTTGACAATAAGTTTAAGGCCATGGAGGTAAATAGCTATACTATTTTTTCATAACAAATATTTATTGAGCACCTACTTTGTGACAGGCAGTGTTCAGGACTCTTAAATATACCTGTGAACAAAACAGATAAAAATCCTTGCCCTCCTGAAGCTTTCATTCTAACAGGGGAATATAGATAATTGGAATAATAAAGGAATATATTATTTGGTATGTTAGAAGATAAGTGCTACAGGAAATAAAGAAAAGGTAAAGCAGAGTAGATAAAAATTGGGGGTGCTTTGGGATACCATGGGAACAGTATGCAGTTTTAAATACAGTGGAGAGGGTAAGATTCACTGAGCTGACATTTGAGCAGAGACTTAAAAGAAAGCGAAAGAAACTAACTTTTCAAACATTCAGGGGACAAGCATTCCAGGCAGAAGAAACAGCCGGTGTAAAGGCACTAGGGTGGAAGTGTGCCTGATGTGTTGGGGTGTGAGAGCCTTCGTAAGCTATTGAAAGGCTGTTAAAATGTGACTGAAGCTGACTGGAGGGGAAGGAGTGAGAATTCAATTGGACAGTAAGTGCAAAGTATTTATTAGACATGTAAATAGAGATGTTACACAGGCAATTAAAGAGAGAGTGTACTAGGAGATTAAAAAAATGAGTTTTAGTTATACAATTATTTAAATTATTTGAAAGCTATGTGACTAGATTAGATTCTCAGGAATTGAATGTAGGTACGAAGGAGGACCAAGTACTGAGCCTTACCGGTAAGCACTTCTACTTGAAGAGGTTGGGAGAAAAAGAGTTGATAGCTAAGAGACCTGAAAGTAGAGCCAGTGAGGAAGGAAGAAAACCAGGCGTGTGTGGTATTCTGCAAGCCCAGAAAAGGAACTATTTGGAGGAGTCCTTGAGTAAAGTGTAGTCAATATTCTTCCTCCCACAGGTAAAGCTTTTCTAATCTAGTCCAATCTGTAGCACACACACACACACACACACACACACACACACACTCTCCACATACACCCACACACACATACATGCACACACATTGCTTTCCAAATAGAGAAAAATGTATTAGGCTCTTTATGAACACACTGCCTCTTAACATTGTCATGACAAGTTATTAATAGTTATATGTCTTTGTTAATATTATTTTCTAAAAACCTATGGTGACAAAGGGCTTCTCTGTTAATTAGGGTACTAGTTGATAATTAAGTTAATTACTACAAGGACGACTTATGATTCCAATCCTTCACTGATTGTCTTGGGAAAAATATATATACATATGCCCTGTGACCAGAAAAGAATTGTTTATTTATATTTGATATTTTTATTCTAGTTATTTTCAATATAAAACAATTATATCTTATAAATAATATAATCAAGTTAACCTTAATTAATTAAATAAAAATAAAAATATTTAGGTCTTTTTGTCCTAAAAAGTAAAAGAGACATATATGTAAGAAGTCCATGAGTTAGGATTAGTTGTGCAAAAATTTAATGCTCAGTAACTTCAACATTTTTATCATGTATTAACATGTTTAAGCAATGGTATGAAATTAATATGGAAGTATATATTATGGTATATGACAAATTTCTAATTTATATTGTCCAACTATTACAAAATTGTGCTTGCTTTGACTGTCCATTGTTGCTGTATTCTCCTAGACTATTGACATATGAGGTGCTGTAAAAGCAGGTAGATTAGAAAAAGTAAACACAATGTGGAATATTTGATTGGGATTGCTATAACATCAAAGGTGGAAATGATGTAAAAATCATTTTCAAATCTAATTACAGAGGCCTAAATACAAATAGGAAAGCTGTTACAGAGAGAAAATCATGTCACTTTCAACTTCTATTTTTGAGTTTAGGGACCATCTAGTAATAGTAGGATTATTACCACCTAGGCTATCTTTCTGGCATATGGACCCAGTTTTAAAGAGAAGACTGAAGTTGAACCATTTGACAATATTGAAGTCTATAACCTAATATGTGGTAAGTATATCTATACAAATTCAATAGCAAAATATGGATATAATTTTTAAAATATGTATTTTGAAATTGGTAATAAATTGAATCCCAGAGGTGGAGGTTCTGCAACTGAGAAGACAGAAAGTAGAAAATCTGGGGAAAAATTATTTGTTATTCAGAATTATTCAGCTATAAGAGTGAATTTTTTTTTTCCTAGTAATGCTAAACATTAGATCTCAGGAGACCAGCTTTTCTATTAGTTACTATATGAAAATTTAATTTAATAAATCTTACATAAATTAAATTATATGTCCAGCTTTTTAAAGAAAAAAAATACACTTAAAACACAAGTATTTTGTTGCAATTACAGAGAAAAAATCTTTGGGCATAAAAGGATGGTAAGAAAATCCTATTTGGATGGACACTTATTATTACCCTCAGTGTTAAAATACAACAACACTTAAAGAACTAGAGAATCTAACTTACCTTTTTGCTTATGTGCTTACCTCAGATATTTGCATTAACAAACCATTCAATTAGTGAAGGCAATGAGTAAGTTGCAATTTCACTTTTAGCTTTAGGAATTCAGACATTAATATACTCACAATTGTCTCTCTCTCTCTTTTTAAAAAGATTTATCTTATTGTTTGAGAGAGAGATAGAAGAGAGGAAGGCCGAGAGCAGTCCCCATAGTTGTACATCATTAGTTGTGACATAGTTTCATTCCACACAGGTGAATGTGGGGCCACGCAGGGCAAGAACCAAACTGGGGGCCTCCCACATGGGCGGGAGAACCGTCCCTGCCATCCCAGTGGTTGACAGTTGTGCCACAGTACAGCATATGGGTTTGCATGGGCTGGGATCAGGATTTGATACCTGGACCTCACAGTTGCAAGGCAAGTGCTCATCCTGATGAGCTGTCCCGGCATCCCCCAGAATTTCCTCTCTTAATCTTGCTGAAGTCCTATGGTGATTCAATAGGACTTAGAAACAAAAGAGTATTCATTTAAAAATAGTGTTGTGGCTTTAATAAGTTCCACGTTTGGTTCTCAAGCTGCTGGTCCTTTGAGGGGAGGTTTAGAAAGAACCAGGTAGGATTTCAGTTCTAGGAGAGATCTGTTCAGTGGTACTTAGCAGGAGCCACTTAAAAGGCCATTCTTGTATAATATTTGTTTATTTTGTTTTTATGGAAAAAATGAGAAAAACTTTTTAAATAGTAGGCAAAGTTCACTAGGTTCATTTTTTCTTCTTTTTCATTTACTTACTTACTTACTTCTTTTTTATTGTTAAGTTCATTAGGGTGATATTGGTTAGTAAAAATTACTTAAGTTCCAGGTGTGCAACTCCACAGCTCCTCATCTATGTGTCACAATATGTGTTCACCATTTCCACTAGGTTCATTTTCAAAAAGTATCTCTCTTACAAAATTTTCACATAATTAAGTAAATACACTACAAAGTAAGATTATTTAACATCTTTAAACTTGTGCTTCCCAGAAGTATAGCTTTTTATGCTAGAAAACCATGATAAGCTTAAGAAACAAGGTGAGAGCTGATTCTGGGTGGTGAGCACATAATGTGATGCATAGACGATGTAATATAGAATTGTACACCTGGAACTTATGTAATTGTTACCAACCAATGTCACCCCAATAATTTTAACAATAAAATTAAAAAAAAGTGATTATTTAAGCAATGACACTTTTCTTCGGAGAAACAGAAACAGTTCCTGAAAGTTTGTACAACTCATCTACAACTATTTCTATCCTCTTGACAGATTAGGTTATGGAAACTCTAGGGGAGGAAAATCAGTAAGCCAAATGACATGCAGTTTATGACTGCATCACAACAGAATTTATTAAAGGAAGTGAACAGTATGTATTTGTTTTCTCCCATCTCCTACTTAGATGTTGTTGCCTTCCAATTTAAATCTACTCTGAACTTATTTTTGAAAACAGATCTTCTACGCCTTCAGCCAGCACCAAACAATGGTACCCACGGGAGTTTAAATCACCTTCTGAAGGCACCTTTTTATGAGCCATCTCATGCAGCGGAAGTGTCCAAGTTTTCTGTCTGTGGTTTTACTGTTCCATTGCCCACAGATTCTCTAAATTGTTCATGCCCTGAGCTATATGACGTAAGTAGTAACTTTGTGTATCTATAAGAATGTAAAGGGCAAGCTAATCTATGACCAGGGTAGCTGACAATCAGGTTTGTGTTCTAGTTTGGATATTTAGTAAGTAAATGTATGTGGTTTCTCTGAACCTTATCTGGAAATGGGAGAGACATAAAATTAAGTATGTGAATGCACTTTGTAAACTGGAAAGCACTATTTGGAACTCGTTCAATCCCTTGAGAGCTGTTGGTAAGCATTCACAACAGTAGAAACTTGGCGATCTTTCTGATTTCTCTCGTAAACCATCCCTTTTAAAATTTAGGAATCATATGATCATGCTTGGCCATTGAGAACAGAAATTGCTAGGGGAGTGCAGGGATTGTTATCTAATGTTAGGCATAATTACTAGGGTGGGGGCTGTAGAGTCTACTCAGCAAGAAGCCTAACATTCAAAAAGGGAGGTATTCCTTGGGGTAGCAGTGAAGGATCCCTTTCAGGCAGCTCTTGGAGGCTGGCTGATAAACATTATTGGGTCAAGTGACCTGCTGAGTTCAGGAGCAGGGCTTCAGACCCCCAGGAGACTTTCAACCAGGTAAGATTCCAGCACAAGGAGAGCCCACCCACC
Source organism: Craseonycteris thonglongyai (assembly GCA_004027555.1). Taxonomy (NCBI): domain Eukaryota; kingdom Metazoa; phylum Chordata; class Mammalia; order Chiroptera; family Craseonycteridae; genus Craseonycteris; species Craseonycteris thonglongyai. Next base: position 11,735 of record PVKE010013313.1, on the reverse strand, counting down.
CCACCCAAAGGCAAAGAGTCAGAATAGGAGCTCAGAGTGCAAGGACCAAACCCATCTGTGAGAATTAGAGCACACAGGTGGAACTGTGGTTCCAGAATGGAATTGGAGCCCAGTTATCAGGAGTCTTATCAAGCTACAATTAATCTTAAGGGGCATTTGATGCTAAGTTCAAATCGTGGTTGTAGAGCTAAATAAATCACTGCCGCCTCAGGTAAGCATTATTCCTTATAGCCTGGAGTCAACAAAGATTTTACATCTTCTACTCCTCAACATAACTACATCACATACATAAATAAATACATTTAAGTAAATAACCAACCAAAAGAGGCTTTAAGGGATAGAAGTGCAGTCAAGCATTCCAATAAAAATCAAATCCACAGCAAAGGTCAGAGAAAGGATGTAAGTTTCCTACCTTCTGTGACAGATAACTTCAATGAAACGGCTGTTAAAAATAATAATAATAATAATAATAATAATAATAATAAACACCACAAAGCCAATGCTTTAGTCTTCATTGTAGAGGTAAAGAGGGCTTAGAAAATTAAGTAAATTGTCCAAGGTCAGAGAAGGTTGGTGTACCTGATTGCAACCCCAAGTTCTTCTCTGTAAAGAATGTCCTCCACTATTCAAAGTGTGGTCCCTGGACCAGCATCTGCATCACTTGCAAACTGGTTAGATATTCAGAATCTGAGGCTTCAGTGAGCTCAGACTTACTGTATCAGAATCTGCATTTTTATAAGATCCTCAAATGACCTGTATGCATTTTAAAGTTTGAGAAGAGGTAGGATGTTGTCATCCTAATTCAGTAGTTGAGTCTAGCTGTGGTCAGAATGGCCTGCCCTATCACCAGTTATATCTTTGCGAACACCCACACAAAAATATTACAAGGAATAGTAATACCCCTATTCCAGATTTGGAATTTAAACTCAAGTTAGTCTGGCTTCTTTGTTCAGTAGTAAAACATTCATGTGATTGCTGCAGAAATAATCTTGATCACCTTTTAGGTCATGTGTTATTACCTTGACTTACTTCCCCTTACCCCAAAATTATGTTGCAGGATACTTCTGAGGAACGTGTGAATCAAATGCTAAACCTCAATCAAGACGAAAGTAAGTCAATAGCAAACATGTTAAGTCTTTGATATTGGGACCCAACAAAAGACATATTGTCTTTTTGGAATTCTTCAAAGCAAGTTCACAGGGGTTTTTGAACATAAAAATTTTATTGCCGATGTAAGAAAGAAAGAAAGAAACACCTACAACTAATAACAATAGCAAGCATGGGGTGGGGTGGGGGGGGGGTAGTAACAATGGTTCCAGGAACATAATAGATGTCTTGAAATGATTGTGCTCCATCTACAGTCACCTATTCCCTTTCTTAAATGTGAACAGACCAAACTGCCTTGGATTGAGTCCTACCTCTTCTGCTTCCTGGCTGTGTAACCTGGCCAAATCATTTACCCTCTCTGTGCTTCCGTCTCCTCATCTATAATAATGGTACTCTCCTCATGTATAATAGTTATAAAGATTAAAAGAGTTAACCCATGGAAAGAACTTAGACTAATACCTGGTTTACAGCAATGTCATTATTGCCTATTATTTTCTAAATATTCTTGTATTAAACTCACAAGGCCAGTTTCATCCTTTATATAATGGGAATGCCTACTCATAAAGTTGTTATGAAGATGATAATGAATTAATATACAGGGTGTGGTAGAAGTAACACCTCTTTTTTATGATCTGGTAAACTTAGAAAAGGACATTACTACTGCTGGACCCTGTCTGTATGTGTGCACTTAGAATAGTGCCTGGCATACAGTATGAGTTCAGTAAGTAAGTATGTTGGTTGTTTGATAAGCTTATAATCTGCTGAGTGTTATTCCATGGTACAAATACCTTGCAGATTTTTCTAACTATGAATAATTGATGAATTTTAAGATTATAATAACAAACAAGTAAAAATAAGTAAATACATTCAGATATACCTATTAAGAATTCTAATATCGGCAGAAGTTGGGATGGCTCAGCAGGTTGAGCGCTTGCTTTGCAGCCCTGGGAGCCCAAGGATCGAATCCCGGCCCTGGCCCGTGTGGACCCATATACTGAACTGGGGAGTGCTCCCAGTTCAGTTCTTGCCGGGGCTCATGCAGGAGGCCCTTGGTCCAGTTCCTGCCCTGCGCAGACCCCACCCACTTGTGGAGTGAAACTGTATCGAAAACTGATGACATACAGCTGTGGAGATGGCTCTGGGCCCTCCCCCTTCTGTCTGTCTCTGTCTGTCCCTGTGTCAAAAAACAATAAAAATAAATCTTTAAAAAAATTCTAATATCTTCCTTATGACAATTTTTTTAAATTCATTTTTATTTATTTATTTTGACAGAGAGAGACAGAGAGAAGGGGGAGAGCCCAGAGCAGTCTCCATAGTTGACAGCACTAGTTTTCCATATAGTTTCACTCCACAGGCGGGCACAGGGCTGTGCAGGGCAGGAACTGGGCCCGGAGCCTCCTGCATAGGCCCTGGCAAGAACTGAACTGGGGGCACACCCCAGTTCAGCATATGGGTCCACATGGGCCGGAGCCGGAATTCGATCCTCGGGCTCCAGGGCTGCAAAGCAAGCACTTAACCCGCTGAGCCATGCCAGCTTCCACCCTTATGACAATTATTAAAGTAGATCATCTTTGTTATAAAGTATGCACTTCTGGTTTTGAGTTCTTATCTCTTCAGATATGTCCTGTGAGTTGTTAACTAATTGGCTGAGTTACTTATCTAAGTCTTAGTTTTGTAATCTGTAGAATGGAATAATGACACCTACCTCATAGGATTGGCATAAGAATTAAAAGAGGTTAAATATGAAAAATGTTTATCAGAGTACCTGGCACATAATAAGCCATTAGAAAATTGTAGTTGTTATGCATAGAGGCCCTTGTTAATTTCACAAACATATTTTTGTTTTTTTAATTTTAGTAACAGCAACAGAGAAACAAAATTTGCCATTTGGAAGGCCCCGGGTTATGCAGAAGAACAAAGAACACTGTCTCCTTTACCACAGGGAATATGTCAGTGGATTTGGAAAGGCTATCAGGATGCCTATGTGGAGCTCATACACAGTCCCCAAACCAGTAAGTTTCTGTGTCCAGTGATCCACGGAGGCTGGAGAATATAATATTCTACAAATTGAATTTTGATTTTCAGTAAGGAGCTCACTGGCTTGTGTCTTATAAGACAATGCCCCAGGTATTGCTTAAAGGTATTTATAGGTGCTATGTGGGTGCCAAAAAGGAACACATTGTGTTTTGCCTGGAGGAAGTGTTACTGGCCAATTGGTAAGGCAGGTAAAAAAGATTTCAGGGGGAATAGAAAGTATATAGGCACACTATTCATTTGGTATATTCTAATCCTAAGTATATGGTGAGTATGCCTAGTATGTGACGGTAACCAGATTATAAAGACCTCTGTGTTTTTTGTTTGTTTGTTTTTTTTTTTTTTAAGTTCCTCCTTTTTTTTAATATATTTTTATTTATTTTTATTTTTGACAGAGAGATAGATAGAGAGAGATACAGAGACAGAGAGAACTGAACTGGGGGAGCTCCCAGTTCAGCACATGGTTCCGCACCGGCCGGGGCCGGGACTTGATCCCTGGTCCCTGATGCTGCAAAGTGAGCGCTTAACCCACTGAGCAATCCCGGCTTCCCCCTCTGTGTTTTTTGATTATGTAACAAATACTTTGCTGTGTACTATGATAGGCACAAGAAATACAATCAAATAAGTTACCCTAGACTTACGTGTATAGGTATGTAACCTCACAGCTCTCTCCAGACTGAGGTTGAGACTTCGATTGGTCAAGTCCTCTTCCCTCTTCACTATCTGGCAAACCCCTTTTCAATAAGTGACAAAGGACACACAGTTGACTACCATAAGAAAGGAAATATTAGATCTTTATCTCACACTATATATAAAGTCAAATTGCTGGTGGATTTATCAGCCTAAATATGAACACCAAATCTATTTTTCTTTGTGCCTATCTTTATAACCTTGGAATAGAGAAAGATTTCTTAGGACACACACACACAAAGGAAATTGATTTAATTTGACTGTATTAGTATTAATGTGTGACAAAAAGACAAAGGTATGGACAGGACAATGTATTTGCATTGTATATAAGAAACATAATGAGGATCCAGAAGAGTAATTAGGATTTAGAATAGCCAATAAGTTCCTACTAATAAATAAGAAAATGACAAGCATCTTAATTAATAAATGAGCAAAGGATATGAGCCAAGTAACCAAACCTTATTAGCAAACAAGGAAATATAAATTAAAGCAAAAGTCAAAGTCTGCCAAAAATTAGTTCTAACACTCCTTCAGGGCAGGGATGGTTTTATTGAATGTATTCCCAGTACATTAGAGCTGCCTGGTAAATGCTTAAGGAATGAACACATTGCGTATATTAATCCCAATAATTCTTAAAGACAAAGCAGTACTTTCAACCAGAGGGTAAAGAAATAATCAGGAAACTGTTTTTATAGAAAACAGTTGAATTTTAGATCTAAATATTCTGATTACAAACCTAAACCTATTACTGTCCTTGCTAAGGGTACAGACGTTCCATTTCTTATGGAAAGGAAATGAGTGGTTGTATCTAGTTTATTTATTCTTGTTTCAACTCAAGATTTTTAGAGAAAAATAAGCAAGTTTTCCCACTTCTAATGAAAGCTCTGTGTGTTCTGAAATCCAATTCGGCTGCTGACAATGGTTTAATTGTGGTCAGTGGTAGGAGAACACCAATGTTGATTCCTAATGTGGGCAAATATTTTTTGAACCGTTACCCGAATTCATATGTATGGTTAATGATGAAGTTCAGAACAGACCTCCCCAAGATGTGCACTTCGGCACGTGAATTATTTTGAGCTGGAGGCAATAGAGACCCTCTTGGTTTATAAGAAACTTTTACCTCTCCCTTAAAGAATTTAAATTAGGGGCCTTGCCCATAATAAGAGTTATTACCAGAAATAACTTTTTATGATCTATTTATAAGAAGGGCAACTTCTAATGACTGAACATCTATTATTCTTATCGTCCTGTGAATGACCTCCCTCCCCTGTGAAGTCCCAAGTACCTTACCTCATCCTTAGCTCAGTATGCCATGTATACCTCATTTTCCCTTTCTGTCTCTGAAGCCCGCATCTATATGGGATCTCTGACTCTCTCATGTATGTGGGGTTCCCAAACATATGCAATTAAATGCGGTTATTTTTCTCTTGTTAATCTGCCTCATGTAGATTTAATTATTAGACCAGCTGAAAAAACCCAGAAGGGTAAAGGAAAGTTTTTCCCTCTCCTACAATGACAGTATCACTTTCTTAGTATGCACAATGTTGCGTTGTTTGTGATTTTCTTCAACATATGTGAAACATACTATGAAACAATAATATGAAGTTATTTATTCCTTAAAATAATTTCTACCGGTATTTGTTTTTGTTTGGAGGGGAGCAATATATTCAAGGCCAGCCTTATTATTCAATTCTCTATTTTTTAACAGTCCAGGTACCAGGGATTGTGTGGAATGTTTATGTTTTTAGTACTTTCCCCTGCAGTCTTGCATTCCTGAATTTCTATGAGCTTTGACAGAAACCAAAGGCGGAAAGATTTTAAGTGGGCTCAGACTAAGAGTTTAGTACAATTCATTTTTGTTATTGTTTTAAAACTAGCTTCTTTGTTACAAAAGGTTCCTGTTCTTTCACTGATCCCACAGAATTACTTGTATATTTCTCCCTCCATGTGACAGGATGGAATTCTAGCAATTTTCTGCTTTCTAATTCAGAAATTACTCTGTTAGTATGTTGTGGTTCAAGAAAATTACATACAAGAATGTTTTGAGATTCACATAAAAATGTTGTAAATCAGCTCTGTGTTTGAAAAATCAGACTTTAAATAAGCACTTTTTGGAACATGAATCCAATTGGTTTGTGCCTTTAAATTTTATGGAGCTTTCTTTTTTCTGTTGTTTTGGTGAGTTTTCTAATTGTTGTTTTCTCAGAGGAGTTCTGGGGAAGTAGTGTGATTTGAAATCGTGGTCCTATAAAAACTGCTTCAAAGCCATTAAGTTTGATCAGCCTACATGGATTTTGCTTCTGGGTCTTCTCTACAGGAAGACGTGAATTGTTTTTTATGTTGCTAGGTGAACAACTGAAGATAAGAGCAAGAATTATGATTATTATTTAGAATATGTAATTTCTAAATTTAGTAAGAAACCAAAGAACTTTTTAGAAAAACATCTAGCACGCTTTGAAAATGTTTATCTATATATGTATATGTATCCCATATCACTGAATTTTTAAAAGCCCTTTTGTTTCTAAAGCTTGTTAGCTCCAATATAATAAAATATGACCCAATCATGTTTTGTGAGTCTTTAAAAACTTGGGGCATTGTTGTATATTTCAAATGTTTTTTTTAATTACTTTAAGAAATAATTTTCCCTGTAGAAAAATGTCACATGACCAGAAAAATAATTTAAAATGTGTATAGTTATTATCCATACCATTAGGCAAAATTGTAACCATCCAATCTTCAAATCAATAAATTTTAGTTTTTATATTCAGTCAGGTAAATGGAGCCTGTAACTTTGTTTTATCTGAGTCCCATGCCAGACTAGGAATGAGAGCATTTCACTGTTCTGTCTATGCTCACCATCTACTTCTCTTGAAGAATTCTGAGAGCTAGAGTGCTCAGATTTTACCTGGGTGTCTGAGTTTTATTTATTGTTTTTCTGACTTTCTATCCCCTGGATTAAAAAAACTAAGGAAAAAACAAAACAAAACTAAGAAATTCTGAAAAGAAGGCTAGGTTAAAGCTATTTATGTGGAGGTGGGCTGACTAGGGAGTTTGGGGAGTAGTGGTTCACTATGACTTCTCTCAGAAGCCCAAGACTCAGAAAATGATGCAAGCATACCTCCTTTCCCAACTTCTAGGGGCTGTGTATTACATAATCTCACCTTTACAAAGGAGTTCACATGCTGTCTTAGTCTTGATGCCCTTATTATATTTGGGGGTTCAAGTCTAGTATGTAAGAAACAAGATTTTTCAGTTAGCAGAAAACTCATAACCTTTTTTTTAAGTACCTACCTTCTGACTAAAACCATCCTGGTCCATTTATCCCAAACCAAAATCTATGCCACTTTGAGAAAATAATTAACATTGTGCTCAACTAAATTGTTTGAGCACAATTTTACAGCTACAGTCTCATTAAAAATTATAATAAACTTCCCTCATTCACATATAATTTTAACTGTTTAACGCAACCATTTTATTTTCCTTACATTATGGAAAATACATCTATGGCTATGTTTATGTAATGTCCATTTCTTCAAGGAAAACTTACTAAACATGTGAAGTGTTAGAGTAAAACGGTAAAGGTGTGTGGTGTGAAACATCAAATCACAATATTCTGGATGTCTGCAGGGCTGACTCTGTCAGCGATCGATATTCCTGGTTTTTTCATTTTACAACATTTGTGTGTGTGCCTTTATGCCAAGGAAAGAAGCTTGGCCATTTGAAACTGTGTGCTAGCTAATTTTTTTTTTTAATGTAAACAACTGTTTTTAGCTTCCTAGTGTCTGCCATCAAGAGAATGAAATAAAAGATGAGAGCTAATGCACTGCCTGTAACACAAATACCTTCATATTTGTTGGCTTATTTCTTGTTTGGGTGGACTATATCACTTAGGAACTTCCTGAGAAAGGAAGAAGGGAAGATACATTTCTGAGACTGTGTGTCTCAAAAGATTCTTAGTCTATCTATACGCTTAATTGATAGTTTGACTTTAGAATTCTAGAAATAGTTTTGTTTGTTTGTTGAAAATTAATAAGACGTTAGTCTTCCTGGACTGATCCTCTAATGTTTTTACGTATTTCCTAGTATTTTCCATCTTTCATCTTTAATTCAACTTTTTCAGAGATATCTGCAACTTCACCTTATAGATCTTATTGAATATTTTATTTCTGCTGTCATTGTTGTAAATCCCAAGAGCTCTTTTTGTTCTTTCTTCTCCTTCCTATTGCTTTCCGTTTTCAATGTGGGTGCTAGGTATATACTCATCTCTCTGAGAGTTTTGTTTTGCTTTCTGCATTCTCCTTTCCTTTTTGGTTCATTGCCCCATCACCACAAAAATGTCTGATGGCCCTTTATTCATATTTTAATGGTGAGGCACTGAGCTCCGTGGCTGGGGCTTGCCACCTGATGGCCTTCACTGTAGGTTGACCAGGATGAGAATGAGCCATTGTGTTGGGGACTCCCAATTGTAAGTATCTAGTTTTCCTTTCAGGCTGGTTTGTTTTCCAAAATGGAACACTTTTAACCTGACTCAGTGTATAAGATTAGGAGGCTCTGTGGAGTTAATGATACTGGGGGAAAACTTACCACTCATAGATTTTTATTTATTTAATTCCATAGTTTTTAAGCTGCCCTCTGGGGTGTCATATGTTTAATCTAATCATTCCTCTGATTCAGCCTCTCATGGGTAAAGATCCTATTTAGTCTATTGTGCAGACTTTCAGCTTACCCCCTTTCCATTCCTGCACACATCCTCTGTCATTAAGAAATGTCTAGGTCTACCTTGAAGTTCTGCAGTAGGAATCAGCTTCTTTGTGCTTTCCCTAACCATAGGCTTTTGGTTGTTAGTATTTACTGGTTTATTAAGTCAGGTGACAATAGTGAATAACATGTGTATCTGATTTCGACTTCTGAGAGTTTCTTATCATGCTTTGTGTTTCTTTATCATGATTCCCTTTAATGGAATTTCAGAAGGGAGCAGAGATAAGTGTTCAATCAAGTTGAGAGGTCTATGAATATTCAAATTCTATATAGTGGTTTCCAGTGTTGCAGTATGTTAGGGAGTACATTTTATATTTGGCTTTCCCCAGGCATCCCTCATCTTTACCTCCTACCTATTTTATACCTCACCATGGTACTCTCCTGTCTATAAATATAGCATACAGAGTATGTTGCATTTTCCTTTGTGAATTGATCTTGTCAAGTTATTTATTTATTTTTCCCCAGTTTCAATAAGATATAATTGACACAGAATAGTGTATAAGTTTAAGGTGTACAATATGATGATTTGATAAAATGATTACCACATACATTTTAAATGCCATAGCTTATTGTTGCTTTTAGCACAATGCAGTGAATAGAGGAAGAACATCCTAATTTAATCTTCCTAATAAATTATTCTAAAAATTGTTGGGGAAGCTGGGATGGCTCAGTGGGTTCAGTGCTCACTTTGTAGCCCCAGAGCCCAAGAATCGAATCCCAGGCCCAGCTCATGTGGACCTGTACACTGAGCTGGGATGTGCCCCCGTTTAGTTCTTGTTGGGGCCTATGCGGGAGGCTCTCGGCCCAGTTCCTGCCCTGCGCAGCCCTGTGGAGTGCCCACCTGTGGAGTGAATCTATATGGAAAACTAATGTCAACTATGGAGACTGCTCTGGGCCCTCCCCTTCTCTCTCTCTCTGTCTCTGTTTCTCTCTGTCAAAAATCAATAAAAATAAATCTTTAAAAACAAAACAAAACAATACAAATAAATCCTTAAAAAAATTGTTAAATTATATATGTGTGTGTGTGTATATATATATATATATGTGTGTGTGTGTGTGTGTGTGTGTATACACGTATATACACACATATGTGTGTGTGTGTATATGTGTATTTGTATATATATGTGTATATAATTATACACACACACACATACCTATATACTATGGGGGGCAGTAAAGGGCATATAAATCAAAATCTCTAAAAAAATTGAATGAATAGCAAAATGTGTACTTATTCATGATTGTATGCTAAACAAACTATGATGATAATATAGTACTATATTACCTTAAATCCTGAGGTCAGGCAGCACATTTATAGAATGCCTACTACTGAATAAATTATGTTATTAATCTTTAAATGGAGTTACAAAGGAAATTATTTTTAAAGTTTCTGTATTTTATTATGAATGAAGCAGAGCTGTAAATTTACTGAAAATTCCAAATACATAAGTTTAGACAACTGCAGTTTCTTTAAATTAATTTTAGGTTCATTCTGACCCAGCTAAAGAATAATACCTTTAGTTCAATGTATACGTACTTAAAAAAAAGTTTATATTTTATTTTTATTTGCAAGTACCACATATATCACCACCTAAAAATTAGATCCTAAAAATGATCTTGGTTTATAGCATTAGTACCCACTTTTCCTCTGCTGTCAATTCAGGTTTTCTCCTACAAATACTCCTTTCCCATGTGTATTTGATTTGCCCTCCTGGTGTCCCCAACCAGAAGGGAACCACAGAAGAAAACATTGCTGAAGACATCCATTTTCATTGCCTGCGTAGACCTGATTCACTAAGAAAATAAGAAAAGGTTAAATGAAAAACATTCTAGGGAAGTTACAAACCATATAAGGTGATGGGTGAGCCACAACTGTGGGCGTAATTTTTTTTTTTTTTTTTCTTTTCTCTCTTTCAACAGGGAGACACATCGCCTCTTCCTCCCACTGTCCCAGACTGTCTGCGGGCTGATGTCAGGGTTGCTGCTTCTGAGAGCCAAAAATGTTCCTTCTATTTAGCACACAAGAATATCACCCACGGCTTCCTCTATCCTCCTGGTTAGTATAACTCTTTTTTAGAGCAGCAGCTTAGAAAGCCCTCATCAGCTGGATGTGGGCTTGTGCCTTAAACATATATTCCCCGGTGAAACTATCTGCTTGGGCTAAACTAGCTACCCAGAAGGCTTCCAGTGGTTGTGGCCTCGCCTGAGGCAGTATGGCAGCTATAATAAAGACTAATAAATTCTGCAATGGGAACCACACATCAGCTCTAATCTGGCCCAGATGTTCAGAAAGTTCAGCAGGTTTACGTTTAATTTTAAAACTGAAGATTCTTTGGAAAAGGACACAAGTGCCTAGAAAAACATTATTTTTTCTGGCTACTGCCTAAGCTAAGGCTTGTGTCAAGCACACAACTGTGTCTGTGAAAAGAAATCAGGCTGGAATTCAGTCCTCTCACATTTTAAACTTTGGATTAAGCAGCTGAATGAACTTTGAAGTTGTTTTTTATTTTAGAAAGCATCTCTCTTGGGAACATGCAAAAACCAGAGTGATCTTTCTGAAACTCATAGCTCTTTTCTGTTCAGCAGGAAATGACATTTTCATTAACTTACCCATGAGATTTTCAACAATTTCAGCTTCTGGGAATGGCTTTAACCTGATATTTGGCTTCATTTTTCTGGAAGCCATGACCAAAGAGGTCAACTTAGAGATTTATAATTTAGAGGTTCTTAGATTTATAATGGGAAAAAAAAAGGTTTAATAAAAGCAAGTTGCAGATCAATTTAAACTTTGAACACAGAATTAGGATAAATAGGAGATGCTGGGATGGCCTATCCTGTTGAGGGCTTTTGGCCCCGGGGTCCAAGGATCGAGTCCTGGCCATAGCCTGTGTGGACCTACATGCTGAACTGGGGTTTGGCCCCCAGTTTGGTTCTTGCTGGGGCAGGTTTCCCATGTGGGAGGCCCCTGGCCCAGTTCCTGTCCTGTGCAGCACCACCCTCTCCCCCTGCCTCGCCCCCCACCTGTGTGGAATGAAACTATACTGAAAACTGGTGATGTACAGCTATGGAGACTGCCCTGGGGCCTCCCCCTTCTCTCTGTCTCTGTCTCTCTCTGTCAAAAACAATAAAATAAATCTTAAAAAAAA